>PVIY010002277.1:0-130455 GCA_004026745.1 Myrmecophaga tridactyla | reverse complement strand
TGGCAACAGCCTGCAGGGAACAGGGAGGGGGAGGTAGTGCTCGGGAGGGGTGCAGGAGAGCTGGGTTGGACTGCACTTGGGGTTTGGGTGGGGGCCAGGTATGTACACTGGGGGCTGATAGAATGGGGGTGCCTGGAGCACAGGGAATGGGAGTAGGTGATGGGGTTCAGGTGCATGGGGTATGGGGTGAGTCGCCAGTCACAGGGTTGCACAGGTGAGGGTAGCACACCCAAGGAAAACAGCCTGGCTTACTTCCTAGTCCGGTGTTCCTGTCCATGCACTCCCGCAGGTTCCAGGCCTCAGTGCTTCCACACCTGGCTCCAGCTTTCTGTCTCTCAGTTCCTCGGTCTCTGCCACCAGTGCTGCCACATGTGGTGCTGAAGGCTCCCCCAGGTCAGCAGCACTCCTGAATTGCTGCCTCAGTCACCCTCCTGTCCCTTCTCTAACTTTTCCGTGGAGCAGGGCTAATGATCGAGCTGCTCTTCGTTGGCCATTTTTCTGGAAGTCCTCCAGCACTGTTTATTAATAACAATACGACTGATGATATGAACTGTCATATCAAAAATAAGTCAAGCCTTAAGTAAGGAGAGACTCTATTCAAAAGTACAAGTGCAACAAAAGGAGGAAAAGTACTATTGGGATAGGAAGAGCTCACTGGGCAAGAGATTTGTAAGCATCTCAAAAGTCAGGCCAAAAGGAATTTTCTTTTCATAGAGAGGTGTAAACAAGCCTAGAAAGAGCCAGGTGAGGAGCGGTGGAATGAATCGACAGGGCTAACATGATAGGAGAGTTGAGCAGCAAAGCTTTTTCTTTGAGGTCTGTAGATTCTTGAAAATGGTCATTAAGAAGTGGTTGTTCTCATTCCAATTGTTGCTTAACCTTAGGGGCAAGTCAAAATCCAGGTATTTGTAGCATAGGAGAAAAGCTTAACTAAAGCCTGGTCAGGTCACATTAGCTGGTATTATGTCCACACTGGTCAGTGGGTACAAACAGTTCAGCTAATCACCTTTTATGAGTCTGCGTCTGGCCTAAGTAAGAAATGATCATGGGAGTCTTATCTAAATCTTATGGGGAAGGGTGGTTCTTAGCAGTAGTAAGCCATATCTTGGAACACAGAAGGGCAGGGCTTTCTTAATTGTGGCTGTTTTCCAAGAGAATCAGGTCCAGGTAAAGTTGAAAATGATCAGCAACTGGTTTCTATAAGATTATCAAAGGGTTCTATTTTGGGGGCTTGTTTCATGACAAGAATATACCTATGTGATCAACAAGGTGTACAAAACACTTGTTGAGACTACAGGCTGTGCTGCTGATACAGAGTTGTTCTGTGCACAAGCTGGAGGTTCATTATCTAAGAGAGAAAAGCTATCCTGGCACAGCCCTTAGAGCAAGCGGAGCCTGTTCAAGCCTTTCCAGACTCCTTGCTGTGAGCAGCTCTTGGCTTGGATATATATATTCTTACTTCAATGCTACTGCTGTATTATTTCCCTGCAATTAAAAAAAATACAAAAATGCAGATTTCTAATCATTGACAATTTGGGTCCTTTGGGTTTTCCTTAGTAATTGAGCCTTGTCTTTGTGTTATATGTTTCCCGAAAAAAATAGTAGATTTCATGTTTCATCACAAACAAGGTTATGTATGTAGCTAAAAATAAATCTACATGTTTTCCTGCTTCTAAATTGAATTTACTAGAACAATAATGTTTTCCCCTAACAAAATTCTTCTTGCTATCCCTTGGCTTCTTTTTCAAGGTTGCCTATTCTTACCAAATAGATGCATAAAAGGACAAAAGATACAATTTCAAGTTTAGAAATTCAGAACCTCAGGGGTGAAGGAAAAAGGAGTCTTAAGAACATCTGTACATAGTCATCATGGAAAATTGGTCTATGGGGTGAAAATAACAATTTTTATCATTTTTCCCAGAATCTAGCCTTATCTTCTGCTGGTCCTTTGCTTTGCGTGGCTTTCGGCAACAGAATAATGGGTCATATCCTAGACTTTCTACATGTGATTAAATGCATTTAAGTGCTATCAACTCATGAAAGCTAGAGTGAAAATTTTTGTTGGCTTCCTACCCAGCTATCTGCACAGGCTTATGGCTTCTCTGCCCATGAGGTCATTTACATCTAACCAAATGTAGATACCAGGGAGAACCTGGTAGGAGAAGCATCAGAGCTCTTTCCTGCACAGATATCATCTTACCACTGTCTGGAGATGGAATGGAAGGAACAATCACATAAGCCTTTGATACCTCTCAGTCTCTTTCTTCCCAAACACAGCAGCAATAGTTCATAATTTCAAGCTTTGGAAAAGCATATATTTCTACTTTTTTTTTGTATGTATTGGTTTCTCATTGTTCTCATACACTGATGATAATTTACAGGTATATAACAACATAGAACTAGTTACTTTTTATTTTTTTCTCGCTAACATGCATGGTGTCATGGCTGGTCATTCTTTGTGGTTCTAATGAAATCTCAGACTTAAGTAGGCACTGTTTTCAGGAGTCTTGAGTGTAGAGCCTTCTCAGTGATTCTTCCTCATCCTCATCTGTACATAAGGCTGCAGGATTTATTCTTGCCCCACCCACACAAATGGACTGCAATTTTCCATTTCCTTCCTCCAGGTACAAAGGGAGTTCATTGGTCCCTAAGAGTAATTGTGGTGGCTGTCCTTCCCCTTGTGGTTTTAGTCTTTAGTTTCATGTGGAATTCCTAATTCTATTAGAGGGTGTCTCAGTTTCTATGGGATTAGGACATATAACATATAATGGGTTGACTTAACAATAGGAATTAATTTTCTGACAGTTTAAGTGTCTAGAAGGCTTGCTTTCTTCCAAGGCTGGTAGTTTTCTGACTGGCTAGCAGTCCTTAGGTTCCCTGGCTTCTTATCACACAGTTTCTGGGTTCTGTTGACTTTCTGATTCTCCTCCTAACCTGGAGACCTTCTCTTCATGACACCTCTGGTAATAGCTTAAGGTTTAACCTCATTCAGTTGGGCCACAGCATAACTAAAAATAACATTTTCAAAAGGCACTATTTACTATGGTTCACACCTACAGAAATAGATTAAGTACATGTTAACATGTTATCATTTTTTTTCCTGAGGAATGCAATTCAATCTACACAAAGGGGAAGGGCCTGGGTTTGGCTTTTTGCCTTCCCTGTAGCAGCTGCTGTGGTCCTCCGCTGGATGTGTGCCTTGTCATACTCTGTCCTCAATCTCTCTGCAGAATACTGGTGGTGAGGGAAAGAGTTTGCAATTGGGTGCATGCAAACTCCTCTTTTGTCATCAGCTTCCAGAGATTTGTATTCTCTTGCTAGCTCACAATTAGCCTTTAGCAATTTGTTAAAAATGTTAGCAGTATTTTTCTTAACAGCGCCCCATGCCATCTGCCCCAGGTAAGGCAGTGTTCTTTTCCAATTTCTTCCAGGAATTATCTGACTGTCCTTAGGTTTAGGCTTAATTGTTTGCCCTGCAACCCTAGCTTTCTGATGGATTCAAAGGTAATTGGAATATGCATGTTTCCCTTTCTATTTGGTTGTTGGTCTAGAAGGAGGACAGCTGTACTTTTCAGTTCTCTACTTCCAGGAGTCTTGGCTCACACCCTTGTTTTCTCAGATAGGTTTTTCATTCTCTCTTTTGTTCTCCACTTTGTAGTAATCCTAGTCTAACATGGTGTTTCACTTAGCTGTGTATTTCCTTTTTCTTTGTCCTTATATAACTTTTGCTTTCTGTTCTCCTTATGAACGGAGTCTCCTATTATTCTAAAGTTCTCAAAATCCAGAGATGTGTCATAACTTACATGTATAGCACGTAGACAAACAGCCTGACACAGTGCAGACAGACAGAAATTGTTAGATGAATGATGCAATAAATGAAGGAAGGAGGCCCCATCTTAAAGATAAATATATTTTTAAGGTAGAGTAAAGCATAAAATCTCCTTTCAAAATTAGTAGAATCTATTCAAGTCTCTAACAACATAAATTAAATTTCTTTAAATGATTTTGATTTGAGGCATATTTAGCAAAAATGTGAAAGGATATACAACCAAATGTGTAGAACATTTAGAGAGACATTATTTGCAATTTAATATACATGACAATGTGAAAAATAAATGAGATATTCACCCAAATTTAAATAAAGATCTGCAAACTTTTCAGTCACATGGGCATTTCTTTCAGGCTTAGGATAATCTAACAATACAGATAATTAGTATAAACCATATTACTTTGCATACAGTCAACTAGTTATGATGGCATATATATTACCAAGTCTATATTTTGTTTAATGTGAAAAATATTCACAGTGAATTAGTCAAACATATCACCTAACCTTGTGTAGTTAATCAGGCAATTCATTTACAACTGTTGCTTCTCAAAGGAAAGCATTTAGCTGTATGTAAGCCCTGGGAAATGTCCACAAGTGGAGTGGATTGTGAACTTTTTTCTGATTCTGTGCAACATGGTCATGACAAAACAAAATATTTAAATCATTGCTTGTGACTATCAACAAGGAAAATTAACTCAGACAGCAAATCTCTGAAGGATACTAGTGGTGTCCACAGATGAAATACCACTTGGCTTAATAGCACTTACTTTTTTAAAGATTTTTAAATTGTATGTGTTTGGTTGCAAGAATTAATAAACTTGCACTACCTCTACTAGGATGAATATAGAAATGGAGCCCTTGGAGACATTCTAGATCCACATGGAAGACATTAGTCCTTGACACTGCACTGTCATTTATATACAATAATATAATCATGTTGTTTAGTGTTGTTGAGTGTCAGGATGCTGTTATAAGGTTCATGAGAATTCCATGTAAATAACCCTCTTTGGAATTGAGAGACTTACCTACTAGAAAGAAAAACACCTGCACTGCCCAATGGTTATCACTGGATTTACTGACTGTCAGCAGATGCTCACAGAAATGAGAATGCTCCCTGAATTCACATTGGCCCATCATCTGTACTCCTCAATGCCTTTCCTTGGGGAATTACAGGGATAAGAATCTCTTCCTCTTAGAATGAACATTTTAATGCTCACAGAGTAGCACATCTTTTGCCCCCTCTAAGGAGAGTCATTTGTCTTCTCTAAAGCACATTTTCATTATTTAATTTTAATAAGCATGGTTTGAGTGCACCCACTGCGTGTTCCAGTTAAGATGAGATACTTTTCCTCTCCTGGATCACTTGCCTTTCTCAGGTGAAGAGCACTTTATAAATTTTGCACTCTGACCTCTGGCTTTGCTCCTTATTCATTTAGGGAAAACCCATTATTAATTAAAATGAACACTGAAAGCACTGTAAAAATCAAGCAAAAATTATTTCTATTAACACTTGAATAATCTGAACCAGAAAGAAGTGAGTGGCCCGTTCACTTCCTGAAACTTCCCTTCCCCCAGATGGGAAGGAAATTTACCTTGTTTTCACCAATATTAAGGAGTGGAGAAGGCCCCCATGGTAATATGCACAGGCCACTGGAACACCTTCCAGTGCAGGAGCAATTCTTAGAATCTGAAGTTGTCCTCTTACCCTTGGCACAGCATCCTTACGAAAAGACTTTTCAGTTAAGCTAACAAAAGCTGGGCTCTCGCTCCTGCCTGTTATTCAAGTCTTGTTTGTGCAGTCTTACCCCTCTTCTACCCTTGTATTTTCTGTCTCTCACTTTGTTTCTTTGTTTCTTTAGTTCTCACTGTCTCATTTTTTAACCTCTCTCATTCTGTATGGTACCACAGCATAGGTGATCCTACTGAAGTTTTGTAGGATTCTGGATCAATGACTGTGCCCTATCTTTAAGAACATCCTCTTTCAACTTCTCTCTGATCTTGCTAATTTGTACTGTCTCTTTACTATATGCAATTTTCCAATAGTAAAGCCTAAAATGGAATGGAAACCTAGATAAGGATCAGGAGCATGAGGCATCAAAATGTTTTACGCCTTTATATAGTAAGTACTTGGCTTTTTATTGATATATTTAGACATTTTTAGTTACTTAAATCAAGCTTTTAATGGAAATAATTCTATCAAGTTCTGCTATTTGTTCAAAAATAGTAGAAGTGGAAAATATTAGTGCACCACCCTATTACCTCACCACTTGGGAATTGCATTAGAGCTTGGATGGTGACACAGTATAGTCCGAGACCAACTATCAGTTGACTGGTAGTGAGAGATAACAAGGGAAACAGTGTTCTTATTTGCTAAATATGCAACATCTCTGACGTGTTGGGTTAGCTTTACCATCTTTCAGGACTTAAACTTGTTCATTATGGGTTATCCACAGCTATCAGTTGATTTCATCTTCTATACTAAACAACTACTTTGGTGCGAAAATTAGTTAGACTAACCCTACAGTGCCTATAGTTTTTGGTTTTGTGAGGTATCTAGAAGTTAATGTTCTCTGACAGCAGAGTGGCATACCCTCATGCAGGCCATTACCTCTGACCCCAAGCGAGAGAGTGAACCCATCCTCCTAACATTTGCTTCTCTCTGAAGATGGAAAGTCAAAGCCAAAGACAAACAGAAAACAGTGCAAAATCATTTGGATAAATTCAATTCTTTTCCCATCTTGAACGTCCTTTTATTTCCAAAAGGATTATTGCTGGAGTCCTTCCAAATGTCTACTCCGTACTTATAAAAATATGACACTGTGCTTACGAGCTGGTGTGCTGTGTTGGCTCCTGGCATACTCAATCAGCTTGGACTAAATTTCATTGCTTCAGATCGACATTTGAGAATTTGTAGGATGTTGCTGGTAAGAACTTGTCTAGTTTTACTCTAGATGAAATATTATCTTTCTTGGTGATTTATTAATTTAAATCTATTAATGCATAAAGGTTTTAGACATATAATCTGACTTGTCATCTTCTGAAGTAATATCTCAAGGCACTCCATATTTGTTACAGACTAATTCCAATGAAATGTAACTGCTTGTATTTTAGAATGTAAGCTTCTTAGTAAAGTTAAGGGTTAGGTTACAACAGAGACATATTTAATGCATTATTATTTCCATTGGAATGGAAAATTTTCTTAGGACTTATTTTTCTTTGATAGCAGAGAAGTATTCAAATCATTCTGGAAAGTAAAACAAGCTTTTCCCCCAGAATTGGATGGATGTCATGACACCGCTGTTTCAGAAAACCATAGTCTCACTCCAACCTAGAATACTTTAGAGACCCACATTTGATTTTTCCATCTTGCTAAGTATTCTTTCAGTCACATCCTCACCATCCCTGTCATCCATAAGGAAGAAGAACTGCACTAAAGAAGACCTGAGGAAGTGAACTGACATCTTACATTACACAAAAGGGATGCATATAAAACAACTTTTCAGCTGCAGCATCTATGCTGAAAGGTGAAACCTAGGAATACGGCTACCTTAAGTGCTGGACAAGGAAGATAAATTGTGAACCAGGACACTCAGCAGCATTTTCACACTATTCTTTTGAGAAAAGTTTATCAAGCCCAGCTGGCTTCCCCTGACTCAAGCCTCTGCTAGCCAGCCAATCTCACTTCTCTTCCTCTCTCCTGTTACCACTTTCTTAAGCAATGCTTTTTTTCTTTTAGTGTATGTGGGTTTCCCATCTCTGTATTTCTTCAGTAGGAACAGCAGCATAACCAGGGCAGGAATCCAAGATTTACACACCCTTGCACTGAAAACATAATGGTACCCTACATTCTAGGTATGATAATTAAAATATGCTAAACATAAACAATGATCAGAAAATCCAATCTTCTGTTAATTGACACTTTTGACAAAATATCAAATATCAAATTCTTTTCAAAAGTGTTTGGCCTTCCTGCAGACTCTTAGGTAACCTAATGAGTAACCCATCTGTGACCATTAAATTTCAGCCTTGGGCCTGCATTCCCCTGCCTATATCCCTGAAACACTGTAACATTGACCTTCACATGAAAAAATAAAGAGCTGCCAATCAGGGAATACCATGTGCTTTGCTAAAGGGATATTAACTTTTTCTCTATTGTGAATGTGAGTTTGTATGTGTGTAACTGAAAAAGGGTTCATTACTTCTCATTGTTAAAATATTTTAATGATTGAAATTTGTTACATGAATGTAACTCATGTTTGTGTGAGAAGATT
Source organism: Myrmecophaga tridactyla (assembly GCA_004026745.1). Classification (NCBI taxonomy): domain Eukaryota; kingdom Metazoa; phylum Chordata; class Mammalia; order Pilosa; family Myrmecophagidae; genus Myrmecophaga; species Myrmecophaga tridactyla. The sequence continues at coordinate 122,355 of PVIY010002277.1, read as the reverse complement.
TTGAAAATGGAGGAATACATAAAAAATTCATTAAATTATATTCAGCAGAAATAAGAACTTTTAATATTTTCTCATTTATATCTTCATTCTTTCCATCTTCTTCCTGTTTACTCCATATATATTAAACACACAAATCCTAATTATTAATTATTCTCACACTTATCTTAATTTACTAACTGCATATTCTATATAGGATAACAAAATTCTGAATATTTCAAGCCACCAGTTTTGGATAATTAGATATGCAAAATTACTTTCAGTGTAAATATCATTTTTGGAGATAATTAATAAAACAGCTACTGTGGATATAAACACAATCATTTTGTGTGTGCATTAACTCAGTATATGGCATTCCAACTTCACTATGATGCTGAGCTAGAAAGTTAACCAAAATAATTTGAATTAAGTTTCCATAAAAGAATTTGATTAAATATATTTTATTAAACAGGTATATTTAAATATGTAACATTATTTTGGCAATGCTAAATCTTAAGCTAATACTCTTCAAACTGAAGATACGTTAGAAAAATTAAAATTGCATATGAAGGAATTATTTGCAATACTTAATCAAACATAATTCAATTTGAGAGTAGGATCTCTTATGAAGATATAGTCAAAGTAATCTACTGCAAATTTTCTCTTTTAATGAATTTTGAGGTAACCTTCTATAGTGAGATGAATGTAAGTTTTACATGCTGGGAGAAGTGATTATTAATTTTAGCACTACTCTTTCCAGTGTGTGATTTAGGCAATTTTTATAGGCTCTCTTAGGATGTTTCCTCATCTGAATATCTATGTGAATGTTTTTCATGAGGATAAAATTATAAAAACCTTGAATTCTTAGGAGAAGATTTCTTCATTGACTACACAGTTAGTTTGTTCATTCAAAGAGAAAGTATTTAAGACATACAAGAAAATAAAACAACTTTAGTTTATGTATCATATATCCATACATATTTCAAGTAAAATAAAATTTTTGGACTGTATTATCTAGATAAATCCCTAAAATTTCCATTTGGATTTATGTGTGCATGTATGACTTTATCAATTTATAAATTTGACAGCAGTTTATCATTTTTGTTGACTCAAGAACTAATTGGTGTTATAAATAACTGATACACTTGCTGTACTCTTCTACTTGGATAAGTACATTTATTTTTCAACTGGCTCAGATAATGTTCCACTTGTATGCCCTTGGGGAAACAGTATTGACAGCTGCTTGTGTCTAGAAAAGGACAAAACTTTGATAAATGGAAAGAGATAGAATTCATGGTAACTAGATTTCATATGCCATATTTTTACAAGTGATTTATCTTGGTGTATTTTAGACATGATATTAGCAAGTATTGGCATTCTTTGAAGTGTCATAATGAATGTAATTTTTTTTGGAAAAGCTTAAGAATTTTACAATTGCAATTCAATTATTCCCTCAGAGGGACATTTCCACAGTTTCAAAAGGCAAAGAGAAGACTCATATTTTTCACAGTCTAGTGATCTAAATGTGTGAAATAGATCTTTCTAATCACTGCATTGCTACCCACTTACATGCTACAAATGAGACAAGTGTGTGCAAAATATTGACTCCCCACCTCCACCCCATTCACCTCTCAGGCATTTGAACAACTGTACAGGTCCCAAGACTACAGATCATTTGCTTTTGGTCCCAAGTAGTATGGCTATGGAAGAAAAGGCACATATGAAGGGCTTCTAGTGTTGAATTCATTCAAATAGAACTTGGAATGTCCTGGTTTTTAAGCTAGTTATAATATTATTGCTATTATTTTCAATAAATTATGATATATTTCATAATAATAAATTATGATATATTTCATAATAAAATTTAAAAGTCCTATATCCCACATAAGGGAACTTTCTTTGGTGTCATCATCCTTTATTTCACTATTGCCCAGGTGCTAACTGAACTGAAGGGTCATTTATGCCTAAGGCCTCTCCATTACCCAACTCATAAGAAATCAGTCAAAATTTGGGGAAAAATCTCATATTTGCTTGTTTAGGAGATGGAGGAAATCTGTGTAACAGGAAAGATAAGTGAAACCAACTCTGCTTTCTTCTAAAATAAATTCTTAAACAATCATACCCTACAGTCCTATCACCAGAGGAAACAGCTTGGACTTTAGTCTGTAATCTGTATTTGCAAGCCCACAAATTCACTCTGCTATGTTTTACATTCTAGTATTAAATCACATTATTTTAGAAATTCAAATGCCATTTATATTATGATAGATAATTTTACATATTACATTGATAAAAATGTAGTCGAATTTTCACTTTAATATTGTAAATGTATTTTATTAATCTTATACATTTTCAAACAATTAGTATGTGATTATAGTACAGTACATGATGTCATTTTGGATACTCCTATTGATCAAATTAGTTTGAAAATCAGTTAATAGAAAGTTTTTCACACATCAAACATCAAAGAAAAATTTCAAAATAGCAGTGTTTTTATGCTGTAGCTTCTTTTTAATTTATTACATACAGCTTTTATCCAGCTTATAAAAGTCAAGAGGTGGCCCTAAAGTTATGTTTATCAAATAGAGCAGAAGAGATTTTATAATTAGCTGGCATTTATAAATATCTTTTAATTGACCATCAATTTAATATACCAAGGGTTAAATTGAATTGTGAGGGGCAGGTGGATGATAAATTAAATATTGGTTATTGTTTCAGTGAATGCTATGATTACAGAAATGCTACTTCACTCAATATTTTATATTAATGTCTCAAAGTTGTATTAAATTTGATATTTTGAAGACTATACAAAGATATACGGTGATTATTTGTTCTTCCACAATGCCAGTTCTCAATATGTATGCCCAAATGTTGACAGATCTCCAAAGCTTCTGACATTTTATCTTGTCCGTTACTCTATACTTTTACCCAATAGTCATTTTCTATTTCCACCATTTCCCTCTTATTTATTTCTTCTTTTCCTATTTGGATTTTCAGTTTCCTTGTTCTTGAGTTTTGTTGACTAATGCTCACCTTATTCTCAATATTCTGTGTTCAGCCTCATTTCCAGTTGGTTGTACAGTCCATCGGATTTTCATGAGCCAGCTTAATTGGTAGTTTCCTGGACAGCTTGATTGCCACTAAATATAGTCACTGGTTTAAGAATGAGTTAAACCAGAGTGAGATATTACAGTAAACAAAAGCAGATGTCCCTGCCATTCTTTTACCGTATTTTCCATTTGTAGTATGCGAGTGGAAAAATCTTTCAATGCCACACTTACATTGTATTCTAGTGGATTCCATAAAATTTATGGTCACTAAACTATGGGTATACATACATTTATTTATATTAAATGTTCAATATATATATACCATATTTTCATATATTAGAGTTTTTCAACTTACAGCTATTAAAATTTTAGGCCAGTTAATTCTTCATTGTGAATAGCTCTCACATACCTTGTAGGATGTTTAGTATCATTCCTTGCACTCATCAACCAGATACCAATAGTGTCCCACTCCCTCCAGTTGTGACAACCAAAGATGTCTCCAGATATTATAAAATATCCTCTGAGTGAGCAAAATTTCCCATTTTTGAGAAAGTTAAAACCACTTATATATAACACCTAAATATTTATATGATATAGAAACATGTAAATTATATACAAATCTACCATCTAACTTAGTGTTTAGGAGGATAACCTAGATTTACATATCAGCTTTGGTTCATAAATGCTGGCTGCCATGGTTGTTATTAATATTTTATTGGCAAATGTGAATTCAAAACATATTCTCAGTATATGTAGGTTTTATTTACAATTGAAACCTCTTGCGATGTTGAGGTATAGGATTTGATGAAATAAAGGGAATTTTGTAGGTTTGTTGTTGGTAATTTCAGGGAGAAGATTAGACTTTGAGTAGTGAATTTAATTTTTTGTTGTTGCTTTTACCCCTAAAAATTCTTGGGAATACAGAAACTGCAGATTTTCTTGGTTCTTCTTTAGATTTTATCAGAAGCTTATTGGACGTAAGCTTGTGGAATGGAAATATAGTAAAGGGAAGAGTACTTTGGCATATTCTTCCCCTCAGGAATCTTTTTCAACACTTGAAGCAATATTTTCTTTCTTTCTTTCTAGCACTTGGAGAATGTTTCTGATGTCTTATTTCCACAAAGAAGCACAGCTCACTGGGTTTTTCACAGTCTTATATTTTCTTTATAGGTAATATGTCAAAATACAGAAAGGATGTGCTTCCATTTGTGTTCATAAACTAATTTAATTTTAAAATAGATTTTTGAACATACTTATTATAATAAAAATGGTAGGGATATTGATATGAATTGAAGGATTTGGGAGAAAATGATTTTATATATTTTTATCTGCTCTAATTTAGATTTAAAATTTTCTAGCTCAAGGAGAGCATTCTATTCAAAGTGGTATATCAATATAAGCTGTGACTCCTCAGATTCTAAAAAAATGTGAAAAGATTCTTTACAGCATGTCAGAAAAAAGCACCATATTAAATCTTATTTTAAAAAGTGTAAAGCCTAAGAAAATACATTTATTTTGAGAAAGAAATCATGCATTGTGCTGTATTAATCCTTCTTCAGTTTATTTATTTTCCATTATATTTTGGAGATGTTTTCATTTTGTTGATTTTTACCAAAATCAGTAAGTAAGTGGGTAGAGTTCCAAAATCTTTATCCACAGCCATATATTATACGTGTACATACAATGGTAGCATTATATTATAAGGGGTGTTTTACTCCTTAAAAATCAGAATTGTAAAATCAAATTTCTTGTTGACTTAAATCCTTACCCCTGATAGGTTCATAATTCATTGGGTAAAATTAGCTTCTCTTTTGACATTTAGGTTCCCCACTGCTTATTCTTCAAAAGGGAAAACTTTGTGTGTGCTACTATTTTTTCCTACAACTGTTAAAGTGAAATCACAAATTGCCATCATTGTTTTTTATACACACTTTGCATCTTTCCTTCTATGGCAATCTGGGGCAAATCATGGACTTTAAATAAAATATAAATGGATCTGAATCCCAATCTTAATAGTAGATATCTAACCATATCCAACTGTTTATTTTCTTTACATGTATAAAAGAAAGCTTGGTGTACCTGTTTTATATTATAACATAAGAATATCAATGATGTTCTAAAATATAGTAATTCCAATTTTACTTACGTCTCTTTCATTAAAAGTTTTCACAACATCTGCTAAGCTGCCTTAGTTTTTAAAATGTGCTTATTTTTTAGGAAATCAAGAGATAAAAGTGTTGGAATGATGCAAATTTGCTCAGCTACCTTCTTACATGCGTATACAAAATAGTCTAAAGACTGGCATATACAAGAGAATGGATGTGATTTTAGGATTCTAATTATTTATAAAGAACTTGTGATTACATATGTGGTTACAGGATTGCTAAAGAGTTTTTAGAACATGTCATACACCTACCTGAATCTCAAAAATTGATCTAAGTAAACACTGTGGCTATGTTATTTAATGCAGTCCACAACACTTTGAGTAAGAAATTAATTTCACGAATAAGAACACATAGCATATTAATGGAAAACCCACACTCCTACTCTGATGACCTATCTTTCTGGACTCAGAAAATTTTTGCTTTGCTTTATTTTTAGCCTCTTTAAACCTCAGTTTCCACATCCATAAAATGGTATCAAAACAATATCTTTGAAAAGAGATGTCATGAGAATTAAATAAGCAAATACAGGTAAATATTAGCTACTGTTATTTGTTATTAACATTATGTTCATCATAAAATATGGAATAAATATCACTCTAAAATCTCAGTGGTGTTCCAGTTGAACCTTGCATTTGCTTCTTATTTTCCCTCACAGGATAATGTCTGGAACTCAGAGAAAAGCAGATTCCTACAAAAGGCACCCTGATGGTTTATCAAAAAATCTTCTGGTGCTTCCAAAGACTTCATGCTTCCATCTTTCCTGGCCACTTAAGGAAGTGCACTGTTAGAGCATAGACATCGGACTCAGAAAATGCAAATACATCCATATTTATATTTACCGTTTTCTCACTCCTGGACTTAAATAAGTTGTGGACACTGAAAGTAAACAAACAAAAACTCAAATCCCGAATAGCACCTACTACAGACTCAAACACCCTTTCAGCTCCAAATAATATTTTATTACAATTCAGGTTGAAAAATATTAAAATATTAACTATAAGGTGCTGCCTTCAGTTAGCTCTAAATTCTCCCTTCCCTTAAAACACAATCATAAATATGTGTCTGTTTCCATTTTATATTATGCAAAAGAAAATATATTTAAGAGAAAAACTGTTTCTTTTTCTTTTGCTTTTGTTTTTATTCAGAATCATACAGGACAATTGTTTCTGGTCTTCTTCTATAACTCCTGTAAATGACCTCCAAGCAATACAAGTTAGTAACCTATAAGTTTTTCTTGTCACTCTGTCACCTTATAACTCACCTGCAGACACCAACCATTAGAACCACTCAATAAATATCTGCTAAAACAATAACAGAATGGCTCCTAGCACATATCTACCATCCCTAAATCAGGGATTGATTAATGACTGTGTAATACTTTCCAGGGACTTTCAAATAATCAGCTCCAATCCTTGATACGTAACCTTTCTGCTCTACAGCTGCTGCCCTGTTTGACTGAACTCGGTGCATTATCCATCCCAGAATGTGGTATAAGTCATGTTAAAAGTGTCATCTCGGGCGGCTGCCGTGGCTCAGCAGGCAGAGCTCCGACCTGCCATGCTGGAGGTCTGGAGTTCGATCCCTGGTGCCTCCTGCCCATATGCAAAATTTAAAAAAAAAAAAAAAAGTGTCATCTCTTTCCCAATTATACCTAAATATGTTAATTTAGCAATCAGTCCATCTGAAATAATGTATCAAGTCAGTTTATGAATACTTTCAACGCCTTTGAACGATTATTTAACAGCAGGAGAAGGTAGGTTGTAGGCAGAGATTTTTAATCAGGATTTTTGCTTCAAGGTGTATTACTTTGAGGGAAAGACTGTCAAGAAAATATCTAGATTCTCTCTTGCTTTTAGTTGGACAATATTCAGTTGAGACAATGCCTCTAGCGTAGAACATCAGCAGTAAGGTTTCTGCCTGTGATTTTCTCTCATGAATTGGAACATGACTTATTTCCTTACACACATTTACATTTTGAGGGCAAATACAGCTTTCTGGATTTCTAAGTGTTTTGAAAAAAGTCATAGCATTCAAGAGTCTTCAAATTCCATGACAATTTGATCTGTAGCCATTTGGCTAGTTATTTGCTTTTATACAAATCAATATTGAAACTAACTAAGCCCCAGGGTACCTGGGAAGCTACAACACTAGGTTTTATTTGCAAAAATGGATGAAGCCCTCTTGCTTGGAGACATATCCAGGTTGTAAAAAAGCCAAGAGATATAAGGTTATCTGGTTTCTGGGGAGAATTTATTTATATAATTAAGAGTTGGAGCAAGGAGAAAATCCTTCAGGAAGGAAAGGGGACAGCTATAACTTCTCCCGATATTGTAAGCCAAGAAAAATATTTTTTTCCTGGTCTCTTACCTATGGATAGCTCCACCACTTGATTAGAACTTTTAACCTGTTTTCTAATGCATGATCCCAAAAGGAAAAGCCTGGGGAAAGAAGTTGGAGTGCAACTCTTCTTTACTTTACTTTTACTTCTTTACTTTCATACTAAAGTGATTAGTATGAAATCTATTTCTGATCCAGAACATCTCCTGGGCACATTCAGGGTAAAATTAATAATGATGAATATTAAAAACCCATATATATCTCCTCAAATATTGTATTTAGTTTGCAAGCTGCCTAAATGCAATATACCAGAACTGAAACAGTTTTTGAAAAAGGGGAATCTAAGGGAATTCAAAGGTAATTCAGTGGCCAAAATCTTTTTTTACCATGGGGGAGACCTGGGTTCGATTGCTGGCTCATGCACCTCCCCAAAACAGAAACAAACCAAAAAAAACTAACCAAAAAAAAATTCAACAGATGGTGCTACAATAACTGGATACTCACATGGAAGAAGAAAGAAATGTGACTTCTGCCATATAGTATACAAAAAAAGGGGAAGAATTTAATAATTTACAAGTTTATAGTTCTAATCCTACAAAAATGTCCCAACTATGTAATTCAGGGAAAGATACTTTATTCAAGGAAAGCCCATGGGTCTGCAACACCTTTGTCATTTGGAAAGTCATGTGGCAGGCATCTGCTTGTCTCTTGTTCCTGGCCTCTGTTGCTTCCCATCTCTGTTCTTGTGGGGGTCCCTTGCTTTGCTTCGTAGGGGCTGACTTTATCTCTTGGCTTCTCATTGGTCTCTCTAGATTCTGTATTTCCTAATATCTCATGGTGACATCTTCTGGGCTCCAAACATCTCTGACATTCCTGTCTCTGTTCTCCAAGTGTTGGCATCTGTACCAGCTCTGCTCTGAAGTTTCTGTTAGTTCTCTTCCTGTCTCTGAAATGTGTCCTTTTTTAAAGGATTCCAGTAAACTAATCAATACTCACCTAGAATAGTGGGGTCACATCTCCATCTAATCAGAAGGTCACTCCCCCAATTAGGAGCACTACATCTACATAGAGATAATCTAATAAAAAATCCACCTACAATATTAAATCAGTATTAAAAGAAAGTGCTGCTCCCACAAGATTGGAACAGGATTAAAACATGGCTTTTCTGGGGTACATGATACTTTCAAACTGGCACATATTACATCTTAAGAATGGAATTTCTATCCATATTATCTAAAATAACCATCACCCTTATTCATTCTTTTTCTATCATCCTTCTCTCCTTTATTATCGTAATACTTAATCACCTAAAATTATTCCATTTAAAACCTTTCTTCTCCAATAGAATATAAACTCCATAAACAATTAAACTTTAGTCTATCTTTTTTACTGTAGTGCTAGTGTCAATATATTAGATTCAGGTCCTAACCTCAGATTTCCAGAGTGTTATCAACCCAATTTAGCTCCCCTGAAAACACAGTCATATGAATCATAACCATTTTGATTATGGCTGATGATAATTATGAATCATAATCATTTCGATTATATGAGTACATTATTTTTCAGAATATATAACCTCTAAATATGTCTTCTACAATAATTGAAGAACTAATAAGGACAATTTTTGAAGGTGATAATGTCAAACCATTCCTTTACCTATGTTCCTGGGCAAACTTCTATAAACCTCAGGATTTACTGGGGCTAGACAGGAAAGCAGGCTGTGCACAGGTAAAGAGTAAGGCAAATTGGAGGATTTGTGTCTTGTTTAAGGGGTGTATCAGATACAGAATATGGTTTCTGCATGGGAATATAACCTAAATGTTGAGATGTCTTCCAATGTTTTTGAGAAAAGCTGGAAAAATGGATTTTATGTGGAATTCTCTGATATTTATGTGTTGGCTATAGGAAAACATGCCTGCAATTATGATCTACCAGTTGCAGGCTACAATCATTCTGTTGAACCAATAAGATGGTATGTGCCCACATTTGGGACCTTCTTAGACTGATTTTAATTCACAAGTCTTTTATCATGGTTTTGTTGGCATAATTGGGAGACATTATGTGAAATTCATTTATAAAACTCATTTCTGTTATATTTAATGAACTTGTATTTTTTTCTCAGAAATTTCTCAGGTGACCCTGCATTTTTAATTCTGAGATATAGGTGAACATGGGGATTCAAGTATAGAAAATGTTCTTTTTTTTTTTTTATTGCTGCTAGAAGTCATATCAATCTAGTCAATCAAATACATTAAAAATCCAGCTTTAAAATGTTCAGGAGTAGCTTAAATTTACTATATCAATGTGTTCTAGGGGAATTTAGGAAATATGCACTAAACATCTAAATTTTTATTCTGATAACCACCTGTAACATATAAATACATTCATATAATGAGTGAAGTCTAATGACATTGTCAGCATTCTTCACTGCTACATCCAAAGCAACCAGAAGAGAGCCTAGCATAGGATAGGTTCTCAGTAAATGTTTCTTGAATACATGAAAAATCCATTAAGCTATAACTTAAATGATTAAGTGTACTTAACATTGCTAAGTAACTTACAAACAGTCAGGTGATAAATAAGCTATATAAATATATGGTAGATATATCAGATTCCTCATCGTATGGATGAGGAAAATGACTCAAGATAATTAAAGTATTTGTCCAGAGTTATGCACTTTACATAATAATGCAAGTCTCAAAGCCTGTGCAAATGCTCTGGACCTACCCAAGCAAGAAGCACCACCGTGAGTCCACATCTGCTACGAAAAGGACCAAAAGTATCAGGGAAAGGAGCGGAAGAGCCAGGACATCTACCTGAGCCTGTTGATCAAGCTGAGCAGGTTTCTGATCAGACAAACAACCTCTAGCTTCTACCAAGCTGTGTTGAAGGGTTCATGTGTCTTATACCAACTGACCGCCTTGTCCCTTTTCCAAACTATCTGTAAATGAAGCTTCTTGGGTGGCACAAGACAGGTAGTTGTGGTTGGGAAGACCTTACGGATTGACTGGCATGCTGAGGAGGTGCCCAAGCCAAAGGTGTGTGCAGGATGAGTGAGTCACCTCAATGCTGGGGCATGATCAGCCCCTTATACCAGCTGGGCCTGGACTCCACAAAGCCTGAGGCCCCATCTTGTTCCCTGGTCCCCCCAAGGGCCATGAGTATACAGGCATTTCCGCAAGGCCCGGGGAACCCCACACAACTCTACCAAACCCTAAGTCTGCTTCAAGGGATGGACATTAGAGCATGTGGGCTACAAAAACTGACCTGTTGCTGCCCTGTTATGAAAATAATTCTGGATGCTAAAAAAGAAAAAAAAAAGAACTTGTGCATTGTTCATTTTTCCATACTGCTATGTTGCTTGATCATTCCGATCTTATAGCATGCATACGATGTGTTTATGGACGTTGTTACTATCATGTTAAATCTTTTCTGTATAGTAATTTCATATAGAAAGACAAAAAAGCCTAGAATGATGCTTTCTGGAAAGCACATGCACTGAGTAGGATAATAAAGAAAAAATGCATAATATCTGGATGCCGGGAATTTTGGTAGTAATTAGAGTAATTCAAAATTGAGCATTCAGGAAACACAAAATGACAACTATACATTTTTTATGTCTCAATAGCCCTTTTATTTTTATTAATCTGACTACATTCTTCAATTTGCAAAACAGGAAGACCTATTCCATATAAAGTCTTTAAGTATTACTTTCTTATCTACAGTTTTCTCTGTCCAGTACAGAATTCTTATTTAGAAACCTAGAAATTTAACATAATCATGCTAGAGTAATTTCCAGATTACATGAGTTCCAACTTCTCATTTAAAAGAAAGATGATCTGTGATATATTTGGTTTCATTCTTAAGACTTTTACTAAAGACTTTTACTCCACAGGTATTATTTCTAAATAGCAGGTACCCTAGAAATGCTGTAAACGTTTTCCTAATTATGCAATAAGATATTAGGATGTATTTAAACCAACGGATACATTTTCAGGAGAAAAAAATGATAACCATGGATTTTTTTTTCTTTTTGTATGATCTAACAAATTAGAGTAACCATTAGTAATAAAGTGTATTTTTTCTAACACACTATACATGCAAATGTAATACACACAGAAGATCACATTACACATAAGTATTTTTTTATCCTTATTTCAGTTGTGGCTATAATCTGATCATTTTCTTTGGTATATAAAATATCCTTATAAAATACTAATTATTATATATTGGGAGAGTTTTCTTGCTTCTGAATACACAAAATGAATAATTTATACAATATGAAATGCTATTTATATTTAATTATTGCATAATTTGATATATTTGAATTTGAGTTCAAGTTTGTCATGTATCATTACAATATTGTAATAAACCCAAACTCCTTATGAATATCTATAACTATTTTATTAGAATCTTTTCCAAAATTAATGGAACATACGGCTATAACTATGAATATTTTAGAAGTTCCTGAAATATGTATCTAAGTTGCTCTTCAGAAAGATCCCAAGAATTACATATTTACTGAATAAAGAATCAGACACCACTTTTTGATGTTTGACCACTACAACTTTCAAGGGCACTCTTCCCCTTTCACGGCTCTCTATCTGCACAACCCAATGAGAAGACTGTGTGCTTCCTCTCTTTACACCTGTGGGAAATTCTAAACACTGACATCCAGGCCCAGCCAGGTGCCTCACTCTGACCCCAGCACCTACCCATTAGACAAACCAGAACCACCAGTCCCACCTCACTTTTTAAAAAATGTATTTATTTATTAATTTAAAAAAATAGCAACAAGCGAACTAAAGCATTAACATGTGATCATTTCGTTCTACATTTATAATCAGTAATTCACAATATCATCACTTGGTTGCATATTCATCATTTCCTAGAACATTTGCATCAATTCAGAAAAACAAATAAAGAGACAACAGAAAAAGAAAAAAACGAAAACAGAAAAAAAGGATTATACATACCATACCACCTCACTTTTAACTCAGGATCTAACCTGAGCCTTCCTCCTTGAGGAATCCTTTTGTTTTTAATATGTCGGTAATAAACTTCATTTGACATCCATAGATTGCCCCTGTGTCACTCTTCTTGAAATCTATAAATTACAGGGTGTGGGAGGGGTATACAGAGGGTCCAGAGGTGGATATGGAGTCCAAATGAAACATCTACATTCTAACTTACCAAACAGGAGTATTATCATTTTACTACACTTTTGCCAACTTGATGGGTGTAAGTAACTTTTTATTTATTTCAAATGACTAAGGAAATATAAGCTATACTACATACTTCCATTTAATATTTCAAATAAATTCATGTTATAGGAGTTGTAGACTGTTTTAAAATAAATGTATTTAATCTATTTTCACATACGGTATCTGAAAAATATAGCCTTCAGACTATAATTTCTAGCACAGCATTCACTTTTATTTAATGAAAGTGATGTGAATAATATGGACTGTTGCTTCAGTTTTTCATTTCACTTGGAAAGGAGGTGGAGAAATAGGGCACTCATTCAAGGCTGGTGGCAATGTAAAATGGGGCAGTTGCTTTGGAAAAGTTTGGTTGTACCTAAGAAAGTCAAGTATAGAAATACCACATGACCTGGCAATCCCACTTCTTAGTATATTGCCAAAGAATTGAAAGCAGGAATTCAAACCAATATTTGCACACCAATTTTCATAACAGCATTATTCACAATTTCAAAGGATCGAAACAACCCAGGTGTCCATCAACTGATGAATGAATAAATAAAATGTAGTATATACTTAAAATAGACTGTTATTCAGCCTTATAAATGAATGAAGTCCTGATACATGAGAAATTGAAGATTTAATGTATTTAATCACTATACCACTATCACTCAGGTTATAACAACTATTTCATAACAAGAATTTGGAAATAAAGACAGCAATGTACATTTCTTACATAACTAGATGTCACTTCAATGTCAAATTTTTAACAGTAGGAATGTACTGGAATTATAAAAACTTGACCTTGAATTTCTACCTTTCATATTTATTTATATGAATAAAAATCAAATGATTAATTTAGAATATGACTTTCTGAAAGGATTTTAGTACTTAGTTTTTATATCTAATTGATTATATATAAACTATTAATCCAAAAACAGTTGTGTAAGTGTGCAGTAATATAGTTTGTGCTTCATGGTAGCGTCTACATTTTGTGAAAATGTTTAAATCCCCACAAAATTTGCAATAGAATTTCAAAAGTCATTCTTAATTTATGTATCCAATCTAGTGTGCTGACTAAGGGTGTAGACTCTTGGGTCAAATTGACAAGATTTAAATCCTAACTGTGCTACCAGATAGCTTTAAGACTTTAGTCAAATTATTTAACCTCTCTGTTTCTCAACTCCCTGACCTTAAAAAAAATAGCACTCTGTCAAAGGGTTGTTTTGAGGATAAAGAACTTAAAATTGTGATTTATACATAGAAATCATTTGATGATTAATGTCTATTATTAATCTATTAACTCATTTCTCAGTGTGCATATATGCTGTGTGAATACTGACTGTGGGATAGTCAGTAAATTAAAGCACATCAGATTCTGATGTCTAGTATAATTTTTGCCTTCCTGTTTCTCTATATAAGTTTGTTGTTTAATCTTGGAGAAATCTTTCAAGTAAAGATTAAAATGTTTAGGTCATATATGCATAATGTATTTCTAAATTTCTCAAAGTTACTGAGTATGAAATCAGACTGATTATTTTAAAGTTTATGATTTGTTTTTTATTAATGATTAAGGCAATTAATAATCCATTGTTCAATAAAATGATTTAATGCAATTGATTTGATTTTCTAATGATAACCCTGGGTTTTCATTGCATTGTTATATACCTTGATAACTTCGCACAAAATTACTAATAAATTTTTGGAAGAATGACCTAGCAGATATGTCATTGTTGTTCTTTAGATGTGTGCAACTAAAGTTACAGAATAAATCACACATCTTTAAAAACAAAAGATTATGCAATCATTTGATAAAATCCTTACTAATTTGGTAACCCTCCAAATTCCACTCAGACTTGTTCTTGAGATGAGGCTTTAAATATATATATTTAATCATTTATCAAATCACTAATAAAATAAACCCTTTTAAAACTAAAGCAAAGAAACTATTGATGTTCAATGTATCCTTTTATTTAAAAGAAATGTAAAGAAAATATTTTAGGAGCAGCCCATTTTTCTAAACATACACTTTCTTATTTCTTTAGCGATACAAGGCAGGTAACATATACTATTTACTTTTTCAAATGAACTCTTTATTTATTTACAACCAGTTAAAATGAGTTGACTTATTTTATTAAGTAAAAAGCCCAGTAAACAATAAATAACTCATATTAATATGGAAAAGGGCACAGAGTCTTCATATTAAGTAATAAAAAAACATTCAATTTAGTATTAAAGCATAACAAATTATTGTTACCAAGAATTACAGAATGTTCATTGCCATGTCAGAAAAATAATTTATGAAATAACTTCTTAAAATGATGGATGCTTTTTGGGGGTTGGTCATTGCAATGCAGTCTTTTGCAGTGAAAATCTTTTGGCCCTTTAGTTGTGCAAACGGCTTCTATATTTCTGGAAGTGCAGTTATAAAATACTAAAAGTAAATTGAGCTAAAGGAATTTCTTTCCAGCACTCATGCTGAACCATTTAGAAGAATATTAAATCACTGCTTGAATAATTTATGGCTGGTGATTTTCATGATGTAATGTGTCATTTGTAAATACGGACAGCTTTTGTCATTACTTTCTAGGCCTAATCTCTGGAAATAAATCCAAGTGTAAAGCTCAGAGCACTAGTCTATAACTAATCCTTAAGCCAATGCAAGCAGCTCCACTGTTACAGTTAGGTCAACTGCTATTGGCCTTAGTCAGCATTTTACAACTGCCAGTCCTAATTCTAAATGAATTGGCTTGTTTGAGGCACTGCACGCGTTCAGTGTGTATAAGCCCTCTTCTAATTGCTTATTTCATATTCTGTTTAATCTTCACAAATATAGATCCAAGCAACTTCACTTAAATCAAGGATTTGGTTAAAAGATAATTTTTGGTAGAAAAGCTATATCGTACAGATTTAAATTATGTTTTACCTCTTTTAACACATATTATTAACAACAGAATCCCACCTATTTGCCCAATTAGAAATCTAAAAATCATATTGATATTCCTATAGCAATGCAATAGCCAGTATCTATTTGAACAATTGCATGAGGTAATTATTCTCAGTTCCATTTACAGCTTTGGAGACATGAGCACAAAGGAATTCTGCTGAATGCCATGAGCAAAGTGTCCAAGTGGTGGAAAAGGTGGGGGGGGGGATATTTGAACAATAAATAATCAAGTTTGGCTGCAATGAAAGTATAGGGATGATGCAAATTAAAGGTGGAAAATATTTTGGAGTGACACTTTTGGGAGCCATGAAGGAAAGAAAGAAATATTTTAATTTTATTAGGAATTGCAATTCTTTCCATGGTTGTCATTAATAACGCTATATGATTATAATCATCTTGTAGAAAATAATTAATTGGGTGTTGAATGCAAAAGGACCTGAATCAGGGTAGTGGCAGTAAGAATGAAAGAATGAGTTACAGTAGGAATTTTGGAGGCAGAAATCATAGGAATTGGGATTAATTGGGTATGAGAGATAAGGAAGAAAGTTGAACTAATATTCACTGGAGAGTCTTAAGCCTGAATGACAAATAATGTCATTCTATTAAGAGGAATAGGAAAGTCAGGAAGAGACACAGCTATTGGGGACTGGAGGTCTATTTCTGCATGTTGGCCAAAAAGATGATGGCAGAATCCTGAAGAAGCTTCCAGGGACTCAGCCACCTGGTATGCTTCTTTATTTTCTTCTTCTTCTTTCTTCCCATCTGAAACATTGGTTTAATAGTTGGAGGTTTAGCAGCCATTTGAAGGGCATAAAGATGAGCCTGACACCAAATTTAAAGTAGGGAGGATGTTAAAGAATCTCTTGATGTCACTGTAGATTCTTTTCTCCAGTCTCAAATGCTGTACTCTGAATTACTTTACTTGAGAAAAATCAAATTTGTAAACTGTTTAAGTCACTGTTCTGGTGTACCTCATTGTTTGTAGCTGAATACATTTCCTAACTGATGAAATAAATTCAGTGTTTTCTTGTACCAAACTGCCATAATATGATTATATTGTTTATCTTAACATTACCATGAGAAATCCATCAATTTTAAGGGAAAGGAATAGAAGCATACAATGCTAAGTCACATAATCAATATGGCCTAGATATGTGTGTTAAACTAAACACAGATTTTAAAGAAAGGATGCTTTTTGGATGGCAGGATGGTTTATCACCTTTAAAAGACTTCAGTTCCTTGTTGCAATCTCCTTGGCTAATGAGTAGGAACAAGCATGCAGTCATCTTAGTAGAATTCCACCAATAACAGATACTAGCTGAGAAGCCATAACATCCTGACATTCCTTAATTTCATATTCCTAGCATGCTTGCTCGGTTCAGCATGAAATGCATGCTGATACATTAGGGGAGGGTAAAAGGAATTTGATCAACTAGTGTTTATTTCTTTGAAATAGAAAGTATACAGAAAATAGTAACAAATAAGGGAACTAGAGGCATGAAGAAACATTAAAAGCCAAAAAACCTGTTGTTTTATCTCAAGTAGCTTATCATGCTTTTTAAAATTCTTTGTCTCCCCTGCACAGTATCCTACCAAGGTAAAATAGCACATAGCAAAAATAAATGCGAGGAGAAATATTAAGGGCACACTGATATTCCCAATCTAGGACTAGTCTTTCATCTCATTTGCTTAATGAAGAAAAATGATTTTCAGATTTACTAAATCTTTGCTTTATACCTTGTAATTTATGATATAAAATGAACAGAAGGATAGAAAAAATTCAAAAAATCCAATGGATAGTCCAACATACTATTCTTAACCATTCAAATAAACACTATTTCACCTGGAAGATGTGAAGCATTTGAAACACAACAGCTTCCTGTGTTTTAAATGCTTCACATCTCCCAGGTGAAAATAATATGTAATCACATAAAATCTTTGCTTAAATGCTTAATAAACACTAGAAGAAACTTTTGATGGTCCATAGCTATTCTGCTTCTTCACTTTTAATAGAACCCAAATTTTGTACAGGTGTTCATCATTCCACAGTGAAACTCAGGTAATGTCTGCTCATCCTTAGCTCCACACAGCATGCCCCATCAATTCATACAAGTTATTGGGTTCCATTTCCTTTTTCAGTACATGTATTTGTAAAAAAAAAATAACAAATGTGCTGGTTTGAAATAATATATCTACCCTAGAAAAGCCATGTTTTAATCCTAATCCCATTTAATAAAGGTAGCTGTTTCTTCTAATCCCTATTCAGAATTGTGTGTTTGAAACCATAATTAGATCATCTCCCTGGAGATGTGATTTAACCAAAAGTGGTTGTTAAACTGGATTAGGTGGAGGCATATCTCCACCCATTTGGGTGGGTCTTGATTAGTTTACTGAAATCCTATAAAAGAGGAAATATTTTGGAGAAAGAGAGATTCAGAGAGAGAAGAAGATGTTGCAGCACCATGAAGCGGAGAGTCCACCAGCCAGTGACTGTGGAGATGAAGAAGGAAAATGCCTCCCGGGAGCTTGATGAAACAGGAAGCCAGGAGAGAAAGCTAGCAAATGACATTGTGTTTGCCATGTGCCCTTCCAGCAGAGAGAGAAGCCCTGACTGTATTCACCATGTGTCTTCTCACTTGAAGGAGAAAACTTGAACTTCATAGGCCTTCTTGAACCAAGGTATCTTTCCCTGGATGCCTTAGATTGGACATTTCTATAGATTTGTTTTAATTGGGACATTTTCTTGGCCTTAGAACTGTAAACTAGCAACTTCTTAAATTCCACTTTTAGAAAGCCATTTCATTTCTGGAATATTGCATTCCAGCAGCTAGCAAACTAGCAACAGTCTCTTCAAGCACTCCAGGACTTCTCCATCATTCTCTTCACAGTTCCTCCAAAATCTTCCCCTTATCCATCAAAAAAACTGGTCCAACATGTCTGGTGTTTGCAAACTGCAGCAGCACCCCACTTCTGGTACCAAATCCCATTCTAGTTTGCTAGCTGTTGGAATGCAACATACCAGAGATGGATTGGATTTCAATAAAAGGGGATTTATTTTGTTAGTTCTTCACAGGAACTCAACTTTCAACTAAGTTCTTTCTTACATGGAAAGGCACAGGGCAATCTCTGCTGGCCTTCTCTCCAGGTGTCTGGGTTCCAACAACTCTCCCCGGGGTGATTCCTTTCTGCAACTCCAAAGGCCTGAGCTGAGCTGTAAGTGCTGAGATGAGGTATGCTGAGCTGCTTGGGCTGTGCTATGTTAAGCTCTCTCATTTAAGCACCAGCCAATTAAGTCAAACATCATCCATTGCAGCAGACATGCCTCCTAGCCAACTGCAGATGTAATCTGCAACAGATGAGGTTCACACGCATTTGGCTCATGTCCACAGCAATAGATCTAGACACCTTCATCTGGCCAAGTTGACACCTGAACTTAATTACCACAAGCAGGATTTTTTTCTCAATATATGCCAAGATTGTGTGGCTATAAATAATAGAAATGAGCTAGAGACAAAAGGATGCTAACAATTACTTAACTAGGAGCACTATTTGTTTACTGCACTATACCTAAGTCAATCATAAAGATTCACGATGTAAACTGGTTCAGTTGTGCCCAGACTTCAAAGCTACCTATCTGATGTGTTGCTGTGCCATAGCTTGATCTATATGTCCATCAAATACTTTAAATATAAACATCATTCATACTGGACTTAGGACTTATAAGGCTTGTTATAATGCTGCATGATGATTGAATATTGGCATTTTTCAGAGGAAGGAGGAGGCATTTAAGTCATTTCCATTTTAGTAAACCTATTTAAAAAAACACAACAACAACAACCAAGACTGCAAGAAAACCTATCAGCTCGGTTACACTACTTACAATTTACTAATTTGATGATTTTTGAACTTGCTTAGTTTTTTTGTTGTTGTTTTTACAAAAATCTGACAATATATTCAGAAACACCTCACTTCACATTACTTAGACTACACATGTAGGTAACATTTTTTTTGTATGCTGTATGGCAGTGTCACATTTCATTATTTTTCCATGTAAGTATTCCATTATCGCAGCACCAATTGTTGAATTTGGTTGCTTGATTTTGTAGGTTTCTTTTGTTTGCTTGTTTGTTTGGGAAGTGCATGGGCCAGGAATCCCACCCAGGTCTCCTGCATGGCAGGCAGGAATTTTACCACTGAACTACCCTCGCACCCCCACATGTAGGTAACACTTTAATCAGATGATATAAACATTGCAAGACACAATGATAACATTACAGCATTCTAACCTCCTACCTCTGAAAATTTCAGAATAGGGTCACAAATGCAG
Organism: Myrmecophaga tridactyla; assembly: GCA_004026745.1. Taxonomy (NCBI): domain Eukaryota; kingdom Metazoa; phylum Chordata; class Mammalia; order Pilosa; family Myrmecophagidae; genus Myrmecophaga; species Myrmecophaga tridactyla. The sequence continues at coordinate 102,352 of PVIY010002277.1, read as the reverse complement.
CATTCCAATTCAGACACTCTTTTTTGCCATGTCTTGGTAATGCTGCTTGTAATATCTACACATAATGTGACTTTTAAGTCCTGGGTTCCCAAAAGACTGGAGAAACGACTTTCTACTTAATTATGAGGAGTAACATCAGGGTCAGCATTCATCCTGAACTATCCGTCCATAGGCAGGGTTGGCACCACAGTTTACGATAACAAACTGGGGAAAGGAACAGAAATAAGACAAAAAAAAAATCCATGAGTACGGTAAAATCTTTCTTTTAAAAAAGTTAATCCATACTATATGTGGTAGTTAGAGTCAGTCGTCAACTTGGTCAGGTGAAGGTACCTAGTTCTGTTGCTTGGACATGACCCAATGGTACATGAACCTCATCTGTTGCTCATTACATCTACAGTCAGCTAGGAGGTGTGCCTGCTGCAATGAGTGACGTTTGATTTAATTGGCTGGTGCTTAAATGAGAGACTCAACGTAGCACAGCCCAAGCAACTCACCATACCTCATCTTAGCACTTGCAGCTCAGCCCAGGCCTTTGGAGATGCAGAAAGAAATCACCCTGGGGAAAGTTGTTGGAACTCAGAAGCCTGGAGAGAAGGCCAGCAGAGATCACCCTGTGCCTTCCCATGTAAGAAAGAACCTCAGTTGAAAGTTAGCTGGGTTTCCTCTGAAGAACTAACAAAATAAATCCCCTTTTATTAAAGCCAATCCGTCTCTGGTGTGTTGCATTCCAGCAGCTAGCAAACTACAACACTTTATTTTTATAGGAGAAAAAGTCTGAAACAAATGAACAACAACAACAGTCACTAAATTTTTAATATATATTTATATTTATACTTGTCATAGATCTATAAGATCCATCTGTTCCTCCTAACCTATCCTGAGAGTATATTTGCATTTTGTGTTAATAAAAAGTGAAGAGTGGATTTATGTATATATATACCTTTGATGATATACTGTCATTTGTACTAGAGATCAAATGAGTTTCATCACCAACATAATGAAGATCCAATTTTCTAGTAATTCAAAATATCAATTACACTCAGTCAAGATACTCTGCCACGATATGTTATACATGAAAAGTTGCCTTATTTCATTCTATGTTATCTTTGGTGGACCAGTTCTAGAAAGATATACACCATGCCAGAATAATTAAGAACACCCCACAACTTGATGTTAATTAACCAGGCATCATAATGATTAATTTTTTAATGATTCAGGATTATATTTGAACAGTCATAATTTACATTATATTTTAATAGAAACAGGGTTCGAATAATCATAATTGATTATTGAATCAATAATGGTCAAAAACTGTCCCTCACTTGATTCTAGTCTCTAGATTAATAACATATATTCAGAGGCTTCTTTTATATTTGGTTAATTTTAAGATAAGCTGTCTTTAGTTTTTGCACAAGTTAAAGATATTTGATATTAAAATTAATATCAATTTTTTCACATCAAAACACTGATCATTATAAAATAGGTTCACTTGCCACACAGCTAAAATGGGCATGCTGATTAATAATCAAAATAAAGTTTGTCAACCAGAACTAGGACATTAAAGGTTATGAGAATATTATATCGAGTAAAAAAATGTGGCCACCACAAACACTTTCAGTTCCTATTCGCTGAACTGGGAAATATAAGTACCAAAAACTGAACAAAATGCATTTAAACTACTTGTTCTACAGCAGACATTAGTATACTTTCTGTGCACATGCTCTTTCCAGTTATCTGCCTTGCCTAGCACATCTTTACCTGGCTGCACCAAGATTTTTCTTTCCATCCATAGCCTACTAATACTTCAATCACCAGGTAGTCTCATTTACTCCAAGAATACTCTCTCAGTTTCTAGTCAATCGTGACCCATTCGGATTTGATCTCCTCTAGTGCATATGATTGTTTTATGCCCTTTGACAGTTAGTCATTTTTGCTTTTATTACCATCCCCCCAAACAATAATAACTGAGCATCTATTCTGGGTTAGAGTTTATGGATTATAAAAATAAACGGACACATTTTGTGGGAATGTGTTTTCTATCTAATTTTATAAGTGCATAATACTGATAGAATGTTATACAGTACATACTATTCAACTTCCAGGATAGACATACAGAAATATGGAATAGAATTAAAGGATCAGAAATAGACTCACACATCTATGGCTAAATGATTTCCAACAAAGGTACCAAGCACATGCAATGGGAAACAAGAATCATTTTAATACATGGTGTGGGACAAATGGATATCCATGCACAAAAGAATACATTTGAACTCATACCTCACATCATAAGCAAAAAATTAACTCAAAATGGATAAGAATCTAAATATAAGATCAGAAAAGCATTAAACACTTAGAAGATAACATAGGAGCAAACCTTAATTACCTAAGATTTGGTAATGGAGTTATACATGACATGAGAAACAAGAGCAATGAAAGAAAAAAAATAGATAATTTCAATTTCATCAAAGCTGAAGCTTGTGCACCAAAGGGCATTATCAAGAAAGTGAAAATACAATGTCCATAGCTGTAGAAAATAATTTCAAATAAAATATCTGATGGGGGCTTAATCCAGAATATATAAGTAACAACTCAAGAACACAAAGACAAACAATCCATTGATTTGGTTGCAAGAAGGAATGAAGTTCTGAGACATGCTGCAGCATGGATGCACCTTGAAACATTATGCAGAGTGAAATAAGACACATATAGGCAAATGCTATATGGTGTCACTTATAGGAGTTTTCTAGAAATAACAAAGTCACAGAGACAGAAAGTGGATTAGAGATTACCAGGGGGTGTAGGGGCAATGGAAAGCTTTTACTTGGTGTGCTGGTTTGAATCTGTTGTATACCCTAGAAAGACCAGTTTCTCTAATCCTCATTCAGTATTGCTGTGTGGGATCTTTTTTATTGTTTCTATGGAGATGTAACCCACCAATCATGGGTGGTAACTTTGTACTGGATGATTTCCATGGAGATATGTTTCCACTCATTCAAGCTGGGGTGGCTTACTGAAACCCATTGAGAGGAGCAATCATTTTGGAAAAAGCTTTAGGGTACACAGAACCAACAGAGTCTGCACAGCCAGAGATCTTTGTAGATGTGGAAAGAAGGTTTTCCTGGGGAAGCCTTATGAAATGAGGAGAGAAAGGTAACAGACATTGCTATGTGCTGTCCCAGCTGAGAGGGATTTCCAGTTCCCAAAGACCCCAGCAGATGCAAGCCACATCACTTCCCAGCTGACAGAGCTGTTCTGGATGACATCACTATTTTGGAGTGAAGGTAACTCCTTGTTGGTGCCTTAGTTTGGACATGATCATGGCTTTAGGACTGTAAACTTGCAACTTAATAAACTCCCCTTTTAAAATCTGTTCTGTTTCGAGTATATTGCATTCTGGCAGCTTACAACTAAAACATTTGGTATTTGTGTATTAGTTAGGGTTCTCTAGAGAAACAGAATCAACAGGGAACACTTGCAAATATAAAATTTATAAGTGTCTCACATGACCGCAGGAATGCAGAGTCCAAAATCCACAGGGCAGGCTGCAAAGCTGATGGCTCTGATGGAGGGTCTGGATGAACTCCACAGGAGAGGCTCACCAGCCAAGCAGGAATGGAACCTGTTTCCACTGAGTCCTCCTTAAAAGGCTTCCCATGATTAGATTTAGCATCACTAATTGCAGAAGACACTCCCCTTTGGCTGATTACAAATGGAATCAGCTGTGGATGCAGCTGACATGATCATGACCTAATCCTATGAAATGTCCTCATTGCAACAGACAGGCCAGCACTTGCTCAATCAGATAAACAGGTACCACAACTTGGCCAAGTTGACATGTGTCCCTAACCATGACAGTCCACCCCTTCTCAACTTGGCACCTATATATATATCACCTTAAACCATATTTAATTTCCAAATGAAAACAAATAAGCACACTTTTTTTTCTTTTACCTGACAATACTCAACTGTCCTGCATATAACTGGAAACACATTAAATCTCTCCAGAATAGGGCACAAATCCTTGGGCAACATTCATTCTTAAACTTGATTATCTTACAACTTAAATAGTATAACATGAACAAAACAGCATTACAGTCCTCATTTCTGTAACTGATCATGTGGTCAAAGTTCATATTTATCACTTCTTTCTTCCACTACCCATTCCATGTTCCTTTTACCCTCAGCAAGCACTTCAGCTGGCCGTGGTTCTTTGCCTGGTGGGGTGACCCAAACCTTCATTCCTGAAGTTTCAGGGCCATTAGTAGTCCTGCCTGGATTTTGTTGTTGCAGTTTTCCATTGATTTTAATCACAGGGCATGGTAGTACTAATAGATGCCCTAGGGGATCTCTTATATTCCAAGAAAACTCTTCTTTACCTCCATTATGTAGTCACGGTCCTACTTCCTTTTGATAGTCAGGGTCAATTACCCCAGACAATAATGTAATCCCCTTCTTGGCTTGTTGATCCAGAGGCATAAGTAGCCCAAAGTGACCAGGTGGCAATCTTAACTTCCAGTTCAGTGGTATCACTGTTGTTTCTCCTGGAGGAAGCACACCCCGTTTTGGAACTAAAACCTGTAGACCAGCAGAACGCAGGGTAGCAGGGACAGGAAGCAAAATTTTTCCTAGTGGATCACTAGGGGTAATAGTGAGTGGTATCACACACATTTCCACCCTTTGGTTCCTGGACCCATGGATCCTGGCCATGGGAGAAACAGCACCATACAGCGGACGTTGCTTCAGAGCATACACAGCTTCCTAGAGAACATTACCCCAGCCTTTCAAGTTTTTGCCACCTAGTTGGCACCGTAATTGAGTTTTCAAAAGGCCATTCCACAGTTCTATCAATCCATCTGCTTCTGGATGATGGGGAACAGACCAGAGAATTCCATGAGCATGCGCCCATTCCCGCACTTCATTTGCTGTGAAGTGTGTTCCTTGATCCGAAGCAATGCTATGCAGAATATCATGATGATGGATAAGGCATTCTGTAAGCCCATGGATGGTAGTTTTGGCAGAAGCATTGCATGCAGGGAAAGCAAACCCATATCCAGAGTATGTGTCTTTTCCAGTTAGAACAAATCACTGCCCCTTCCATGAAGGGAATGGTCCAATGTAATCAACCTGCCACCATGTAGCTGGCTGGTCACCTCGGGGAATGGTGCCATATTGGGGGTTGAGTGTGGGTCTCTGCTGCTGGCAGATTGGGCACTCAGCAGTAGCTGTAGCCAGGTCAGCCTTGGTGAGTAGAAGTCCATCTTGCTGGGCCCATGCATAAACTCTATCCCTACCACCATGACCACTTTGTTCATGAGCCCATTGGACAATGACAGGAGTTGCTGGGGAAAGAGGCTGACTGGTATCCACAAAACGGATTATCTTATCCACTTGATTATTAAAATCTTCCTCTGCCAAAGTCACCCTCTGGTGTGCATTCACATGGGACACAAATATCTTCATGTTTTTAGCCCACTCAGAGAGGTCTATCCACATACTTCTTCCCCAGACCTCTTTCTCACCAATTTTTGAATTATGGTCTTTCCAAGTCCCAGACCATCCAGCCAAATCATTAGCAACAGCCCATGAGTCAGTATACAAACGCACCTCTGGCCAGTTCTCCTTCCAAGCAAAATGAACAACCAGGTGCACTGCTCGAAGTTCTGCCCACTTGGAGGATTTCCCCTCACCACTGTTGTTCAAGGACACCCCAGAAAGGGGTTGTAATGTTGCAGCTGTCCACTTTTGGGTGGTACCTGCATATCGTGCTGAACCATCTGTAAACCAGGCCTGAGTTTTCTCTTCCTCAATCAATTCACTGTAAGGAACTCCCCAAGAGGCCATAGCTCTGGTCTGGGAAAGAGAAGGTAATGTGGCAGGAGTGGAAACCATGGGCATTTGGGCCACTTCTTCATGTAACATACTTGTGCCTTCAGGACCTGCTCTAGCTCTATCTCGTATATACCATTTCCATTTTACAATAGAGTACTGCTGTGCACACCCAACTTTATGGCTTGGTGGGTCAGACAACACCCAGCTCATGATAGGCAACTCAGGTCTCATGGTAACTTGGTGGCCCATGGTTAAGCATTCAGTCTCTACTAAGGCCCAGTAGCAGGCTAAAAGCTGTTTCTCAAAAGGAGAGTAGTTATGTGCAGCAGATGGTAAGGCTTTGCTCCAAAATCCTAAGGGTCTGCGTTGTGATTCTCCTATAGGGGTCTGCCAAAGGCTCCAGACAGCCACTCTATTTGCCACTGACACTTCCAGCACCATTGGATCTGCTGGATCATATGGCCCAAGTGGCAGAGCAGCTTGTACAGCAGCCTGGACCTGTGGCAGAGCCTCCTCTTGTTCAGGTCCCCACTCAAATTTAGCAGCTTTTGTGATCACTCGATAAATGGGCCAGAGTAGCACACCCAAATGAGGAATATGTTGTCGCCAAAATCCAAAAAGACCAACTAGGCATTGTGCCTCTTTTTTGGTTGTGGGAGGGGCCAGATGCAGCAACTTGTCCTTCACCTTAGTAGGGCTATCTTGACGTGCCCCGCACCACTGGACACCTAGAAATTTTACTGAGGTGGAAGACTCCTGTATTTTTGTTGGATTTATCTCCCATCCTCTGACACGCAAATGCCTTACCAGTAAATCTAGAGTAGTTGCTATTTCTTGCTCACTAGGTCCAATCAACATGATATCATCAATATAATGGACCAGTGTGATGTCTTGTGAGAGGCAGAAACGATCAAGTTCTCTGTGAACAAGATTATGGCATAGGGCTGGAGAGTTGATATACCCCTGAGGTAGGACAGTGAAAGTATATTGCTGACCTTGCCAGCTGAACGCAAACTGTTTCTGGTGGTCCTTACTAATAGCTATTGAGAAAAAAGCATTTGTCAGATCAATAGCTGCATACCAGGTACCACGGAATGTGTTGATTTGCTCAAGCAATGATACTACATCTGGAACAGCAGCTGTAATTGGAGTTACCACCTGGTTGAGCTTATGATAATCAACTGTCATCCTCCAAGACCCATCTGTTTTCCGCACAGGCCAAATAGGGGAGTTGAACGGGGATGTGGTGGGAATCACCACCCCTGCATCTTTCAAGTCCTTAAGAGTGGCGGTAATCTCTGCAATCCCTCCAGGAATATGGTATTGCTTCTGATTTACTATTTTGCTTAGTAGGAGCAGTTCTAGTGGCTTCCACTTGGCCTTTCCCAACATAATAGCCCTCACTGCACAAGTTAGAGAACCAGCGTGGGGATTCTGCCAGTTGCTCAGTATGTCTATGCCAATTATACATTCCGGAACTGGGGAAATAACCACAGGATGGGTCCGGGGACCCACTGGACACACTGTGAGACAGACCTGAGCTAAAACTCCATTGATCACCTGGCCTCCATAAGCCCCCACTCTGACTGGTGGTCCAGAGTGACGTTTTGGGTCTCCTGGAGTTAATGTCACTTCTGAACCAGTGTCTAATAATCCCTGAAATATCTAATCATTTCTTTTTCCCTAATGCACAGTTACCCTGGTAAAAGGCCGTCAATCTCCTTGGGGAAGACTTCGAGGAAGATTAACAGTATAAATTTGTGGCAGTGTAACAGGTTTCTCCCCCATAGGGACCTGGCTTCCCCTTCATTCAAGGGGCTCAGGGTCTGTAAACTGTTTCAAGTCTGGAAATTGATTAAGGGGCCATGACTCTGTGTTTTTGTAATTCAGGTTAGACTTCTGTTCCCTTGACCTAGAACTCTTTTGTTTATAAAGCTCCAACAAGAATTTAGTAGACTGCCCTTCTATTGTATTCCTAGGTACCCCATGATTTACTAGCCAATGCCACAAATCTCTGTGTGTCATATAATTTTGATGTCTCCTTTGAGTTTGCTGTCTATTATAATAGCCGCGTCTAGCCTGTCTTTGGTGATTAAGTGCTGCCACCTGGCTTCTGCCAACTTGGGATCCTGTCATCCCCATTGTGTTTAAGGATTCAGGCTCAGTGACAGCAGTTCCTACAGTAATAGCTGACCTACAGAGAAGTGCAACCACAGAGCTCTTTAGGGATGATGGTGCTAGTCTCACAAATTTATTTCTCACAGTTCTGGTAAAAGGTGCATCCTCTGGACATTCCTGGGGTGTAAGAGCAGGCTTTGCATGATAAACCCACTCTAACATTCCAATCTCTCTAAGCCTCTGGATCCCCTCATCTACATTATACCAGGGCAGTTCTGGCATTTCAACCTCAAGTAATGTTGGCCACTTTTTGATACATGTTTCAACCAACCACCCAAACAAGCTGTTAACACCTTCTCTAACTGCTCAAGCTATAACATTGAATGCAGAACCTCTGCTTAGTGGGCCCATATCAATAAATTCAGCCTGATCCAGCCTTATATTCCTCCCACCATTATCTCACTCTCTTAAAAACCATTGCCACACATATTCCCCTGATTTCTCTCTCTATAAATTGGAAAACTCACACAGTTCTTTTGGAGTATAATGTACCTCCTCATGTGTGATACTTTGTACCTCACCTTTAGGGGCCTGTTGGGACTTTAGTCTAGTTATAGGTCTAGAAGAAATGAGGGGTGGTGGGGGTGGGTCGTGAAAAGAATTAGAAATATCTTCCAAGCCATTTGCTTCAGGGCCTTCATTTGCAGTTTCATCTGGTGAGACAGATTAATCACTCTAGGGCTAATCCCTTCAGGAGGAGGTTGGGTGGCCAATTCCTCAAGGCAGGCTGGAGGTGGGGCAGCTATGTCCTCAGGGCAGACTATTACAGGGTTATCTAGAGAAGACTCAGCATGGTCTAGGGTTTCAACCTCACCCCTAACATCATTATCAATCCATATGTCACCATCCCATTTTTCAGGGTCCCACTCCTTTCCAATCAATGCCCTCACTTTAACGGCAGACACCATGCAAGACTGAGATTTCAGTTTATGTTGTAAAGTTGCTACTCTAACAATAAGATTTTGAGTCTGATTTTCAGAGATCTCAAGTCTACAGCTACAGGAAATAAGATTTTCCTTCAGGATACTCATAGAAACATCTACATCTTTCAGACGGTGCTTAAGCTTCTCATTTGAAGCCTCAAGCCCATCTCTTTCACCCTTTAATGTAGACAGTGTATCTAACAACAACCAACCAACATCTCTATAACTCTTAGTCCTACAAAACTCTGTAAAGGTGTCAAAAACTTTATCCCCCAGAGTCTGGCTTCGTACAAGCAAAGCATTAGGAGAATCAAATGATGCTATTTTGACTATCTCCTTAGCCAACTCACTCCATGGATTGCGAGTGTCATTCTGCTTATGGGAATCAGAGTCCTTAGTGTCTCTGAGTCCAGCCAGAGTAGAAAACCATTCATAAAAGCCCATTTTTCATATTCAGTTTCTTAAGAACCACTCCCGGTACCAAGATGTATTAGTTAGGGTTCTCTAGAGAAACAGAATCAACAGGGAACACTTGCAAATATAAAATTTATAAAAGTGTCTCACATGACCGCAGGAACACAGAGTCCAAAATCCACAGGGCAGGCTGCAAAGCCGACGGCTCTGATGGAGGGTCTGGATGAACTCCACAGAGAGGCTCACCAGCCAAGCAGGAATGGAACCTGTCTCCTCTGAGTCCTCCTTAAAAGGCTTCCCATGATTAGATTTAGCATCACTAATTGCAGAAGACACTCCCCTTTGGCTGATTACAAATGGAATCAGCTGTGGATGCAGCTGAAGTGATCATGACCTAATCCTATGAAATGTCCTCATTGCAACAGACAGGCCAGCGCTTGCTCAATCAGATAAACAGGTACAACAACTTGGCCAAGTTGACACGTGTCCCTAACCATGACAATTTGGAAATCTTGGAAATTTCTAAATAAAATTAATAGTTGAAAAGAAAGAAAAATAAATGAGAGAACAAAATTTGAGGGACAAGCATATGAGCATTAAACAACTTTATTTTAAAACTTTCTCATTATCCCTTTAAACTCAATCTGAATATTCATTATTTCTATTAAGCACTTAGATGAATGCTTGGCTGGTATAATAATGCTCTTAATCACTCCTGGAAAATATACATCCCCCTTGGTATTTCAATCCCCACAGAGCCTGCATCAATAATTAAGTATCAATTGCAGTATCAAATGAAAATAATTTAAGTTCCTATCTAATTTAGAACATTTTTCTTCCTGTACTTAGGTACTGCTTCAGGGCTGGGGCTAGGGGAAGAAAAAGTGAATATAGCCAGTGTGTGATCTCCAGCCTGTGTTTCCCCTTTTCCCATTGATTTCTGAGTTTCCCTTCCCTTCTACAACTGGATCCAGGGCAAGGGGAACTATTGGAAAGGATGTTTTCTTACTGGAAGGTATGCATGTGCATGGGGAGCTGTGTGGCTGATTTCTAGGTAGGGTAACTGTTTCAGTTTGCTAGCTGCTGGAATGCAATATACCAGAAATGGAACAGCTTTTAACAAGGGGAATTTAATGAGTTGCTAGTTTACAGTTCTAAGGCCAAGAAAATGTCCCAATTACAACAAATCTATAGAACTGTCCAATCAAAGGCACCCAGGGAAAGATACCTTGGTTCAAGAAGGCCGATGAAATTCAAGGTTTCTCTCTCAAGTGAGAAAGCACATGGCGAACACAGTCAGGGCTTCTCTCTTGTCTGGAAGGGCACATGGTGAATATGGCATTATCTGCTAGCTTTCTCTCCTGGCTTCTGGTTTCATGAAGCTCCCCGGGAGGCGTTTTCCCTCTTCATCTCCAAAGGTCGCTGGCTGGTGGACTCTCTGCTTCATGGTGCTGCAGCATTCTCTGCTCTGAGTCTCTCATTCTCCAAAATATTTCCTTTTATAGGACTCCAATAAACCAATCAAGACCCACCCAAATGGGTGGAGACAGGTCGTCCCCTAATCCAGGTTAACAACCATTCTTGACTAAATCACATCATCCAGGGAGATGATCTCATTACAGTTTCAAACACACAGTATTGAATAGAGATTACTCTACCTTTATGAAATGGGATTTATATTAAAACATGGCTTTTCTTAGGGGGCATACTTCCTTTCAAACCAGCACAGTAACCATGGAATATCTCACTGAGAAAATGACTTTTGAGAAGGTATAAAGAAAGGAAACCAGTCCTGGACTAGGTGGAGACAAGTATTCCAGGTGAAGTGAACAGCACTGGCCTCAGACCACATCTGATTTGTTCAAGGAACAGTGTGCAAGGAACTGGTCAGTACAGGAGACAGAGTGAAAGGGAAAATGTTAGAGATATAACACAGGCCAGATCATGTAGGCCTTTAGAGGATACAGTATAGACTCTCTGGCTGTGAAATGAAGGACAGGAGGCCACTGGAAGGTTTTAATCAGAGGAATGGAAATTATATAAAGCATCATGGTGACAATGGTTGCTGTATTGAGTGGAAACAAAAGAGGTAAGAGTGGGAGTAGCAGGGAGACCAATTGGGAGGCTATTTTCATAATCTGAAGAGCTAATGGGAACCTGGAGCAGAGCTGGCTGTGAGGTGGTGAGAAATGGCCACCCACCATGCTATCATTATTTCCCTTCACATTTGACAAATTGTGAAATATCATTCTCTGGAAAATCTCATAATTTTCATCTACAAATGAAAGTTCAGAAGGGATTCAGTAGGTGAAATGGACTTCCCACCTAATGCTTCAGGACTCTACCCAAGGGTTACTCCACTGAGGATGCTGTCTAGCATTTGGACAAATCCTTCCCCTCAGGTACTCAGACATTCAGAAGTAACCCCCAAAATTAGGTCATAAGAACTTTCTTTCTTTGTGTTTATCAGGCCATATCAGGGACATAGATTCTCTCCTAATGCTTTAGCTAATTATATGAACAAAGGACGAATATATTGAAAGTGGGTCATTTCATAAATACTTTTTAAGTAAGAGCTTACTTGCCCTGAAGAAAGCCATAAAAGAGCAGATGACAACTCAGTAGATTTCTGCTCTTGACACAAAACACAGAATTATGGTTGTGCATTGTAAGAATGCTATCAGGGAAAGCATTTATCTTTGTGTTTATGTTCTGCTCTCAAAAACACCTGAATATTTTCCCATGGCAGATTGTATAAGAGAAGGTTAAACATCTAATTATCTACTAAGTTCCATGCAACTTCAGTTGTGCTTCCTTAACAAAACATATTTTTTAAAGTTACCTTGTCAGGATAAAGAATTGTATTTCTAGAGCTTGAAGTGTACTTCAGATCACAAACTATTCACATGAAAATAATACTTAACCTCTCTTTGTATATCTGTCAGTTTTGTTTTGTTTTGCCTTATCGCTTCAATGTCAATTCAGAATACATATGTTATTTTTATTAAACACTTATACTTGACTTATGGAGGCCTTTACAACATTAACTTATTTTTTAAAAATTGGCCTCCCAGCTGTCTACTTCATCACTTTATTGCATGTTTCCCTTTGGCATATTAGAGCTACTGCCACAATATGGATGCTTTGCTTTCAGCTTTCATAATATTTGAAACTGAGTATTTATTTTACTTAGTTAAACACAATCCACTAGAATGTTTTTCTTTAGATTTCACTGAGGAGGAAATAATAATACCAAAAAATCCAAAACTACATTCAGTATATTTCCTCAGGTGCATTTAAAATTACTCTGTAAATGCTGGTGAAAATATCAACGAAACATTAACAGGAAGCATCTAAGGCAACAGAGAAAAATAGACAAGTAATTTGTGCAGTAGCAGTGGGTCAAGACTTGTGATTGTGCCTTGAGACTGTAATATTGAAAACAAGAAGAATTTATTCCATGTAATGTATTTATTTCCCTGTAGTATTCACTTTCATATGCACTCATGTAAAATTTCTTTCTAACCAGACTGCTGGCAAGTTCCATGTGTGACTTATAATAAATCCATACCCTCTGTTTACTAGAGTTTTAAGCTGTGTAAACACACTCATATATGCACACACCTGTTCAAGTTAATGCATATTGCTTAGAACCTCAAGATACTATTGTCATGTATCTTATTATTTCATACAAACTATGCACCTAAAAATGTTAAGGAAATAAAAATACTATGAATAAACAAATGAATGCACAAAAAAAGCTCAGTTTCTTTTTGCCATTTTGGTGTTCATCAAATGTATCTCAAATATAATTTTAGAAATTTTATCTGCATATTCTATGGAAGTCTAATTAGCATCATGTTGACATGCTGGTTGAAGAAACTGAGCTTCTGCAATATGTATGAAAAATGCAATACATTTCTGTAATTTTTCCCTTATGCTGATGCTTAATACATCTTCTGATCTCACCCTACCTTTACCTTGTTGTCCCTATGCAGATTTTGCCTCCTGCCTCCTGCTTCCAGACCATCACATGCAGGGTTGTCTCTAACCCAGTCCAATCTGAGTCCCTAATTGCTTTAATCTTTCTTTTCACCTAGTGTTCCACTGTTTTGTGCTCATTGTTGATAGTACTAGTTGGATTTCTTTTTACTTATCTGTACTGTGGATGTTTGCCACCATTTCCACTGAAGCATGTCTGGTTCGACTCCTTCCACTTACATTAATTTTATCACTGTGAGTGTTTTAATAGACAGCACAGCATCAAATCTTTCACTACCACCAACAGTCTCTATCCTCCTAATTCTACCACAAAGAATCATACAGCTGTGGCTATTTATATCTGTTAAATTAGCCATGATTTGTTATTGTTTTGATTCTGCAACAACCATCCTTGTGCCATCTGTTTAACACTTGATAATACACTTTCTGCCATTCAGGTCAGACAATTTAACAAACATTTCTTAAACTTCTAGACCAGCATGAGCAATAAGGTAGAGACAAACAGGTAATTGAAAGTCAGTGGTGATTTTCTTTATTTTTGCTGATTATTTTATCATTGCTATTTCTCTGGCTGTTCTAGCACTCATCATCTCTCCTCCACATTCTACAAAATCCACCTTGGGTTGGTCCTCACTTGAGTTTTCTCCAAAAGACCATCATCTCAACTTCAATTTCTTCTGTCTATATTTGCTACGCAGTTATTTATAGCTTTCTTCCATGGTCTAAACTTAGAAATTAGCTATTTTCTGGTACACTTAAGCTTAGGAGCCTAAGACTAATTTTAATTTTTTTCACACCGTTTTTTTTTTTTTTAATCCCAAACATCTTTCTTTTAATTGGGTGTTATCTCCATATAATAAATCTAATGAATTCACCTAGCTTTTCATAGATACTTTTTTTTCTTTTTTTTGCATGGACAGGCATCGGGAATCAAACCCAGGTCTCCAGCATGGCACATGAGAATTCTGCCACTGATCCACTGTCTTACCACCCTTTTCTTAGATACTAAAACTAATGAGCAGAATTAGATTTCTTTCGTTTAACTAAGAAATTCAATATGATGTTACATGTTGAAACTTAGTATTCCTTTATAGGCTTTGATTGAAAACCAATATAACGAGAAATTTTGGTTTAAAAATTGTTTTCACACTAGCTTTAAAAAAGAATGCTAAAAATGCAAAAAGTAACAGACTTTACATTTTTAACAGATTCAAAAATAGAATCTTTAACTCTTTGTTCCATGGTAATAGCATCAACTAAGTACTTACTATCTATGATTTAGCTTCAAAGTAACAAAAATGTAAGAAACCTGTAGGCAAATGATGAAATTTCCACAGTTCTTGACCATGATATTACCTTATCTATGCAACCAATTGCTGTTTGTACACTTTTATGAAAGCAGTGGGGTTTTATATTACAAATGAGTATATGTATGAAAAGGACATGAGAAATGGTCACAGTAACAGAATTAGTATAAATTATTCAACTTCTCCACCTAAAATAAGTTCTAATTTCTGAATAATAATTTTGATATGTGACCCTAATTCTAATTAGCCATCTTATATCAGGTTTTAAAGTGTCAAGGCATTTGGTAATTTAATATTTATATATGGATGATAAGGAATTCATACATAGCAGTAAATATTACAGGACAAGACAAAATATCAGGTGATAGTCAATGACATTATCGCCTTCTTATGTTCTATAATAACCACATGAGATTTTATTGATTTAGACACCATCTGGGATATAGATTAAAATAATCACCTATATTTGTCAAATAGAAATAACCTCAATGATGCAATTGACTCTAGGACAAGGCTTATTATTTTGTTTATGGTAACACTGAGTAAATCATTTAAATTCTCATTTCATTGTGAATAAGCACTATGAGAATACTCATGTTCCATCAGAGTATGTGCTAAGGAATATTTTAGGTTCTTGAAAATCATTCTTTACTTTTAAAATTTGAAAATGACCTTTGACATAGAAAATATTCAACATCCAGCCTGAAAATGAATTTTTACTCATTCAACATTTAACTTACCCAATTTTATAGATCCATAAGAAGTTAATGTAATAAAATTTTCTGTAATGATGGAAATATTCTCTATCTGCTCTGAATACTATGGTAGCCACAACCTACAAGTTTGTTTTTATTGAAATTAAAATTAATTTAATTAAATACTGAGTTTTATAGTTATTCTTGCTACATTTCAAGTGCTCAATATTGGCTCATGACTACCATAATGGATAATGCAAATACAGAACATTTCTATCATTATAGAACGTTCTATGGAGTTCTTTGTTCTTAATCATTTAAACTAGCTCAGGTTAATGGCTGCATAAAAATTCATCTTCAGACATGCTGCTGAATATTTTTATACTGAAGGAAAGAAATAATAAATGCAAGAGGACATATCCATGAAATATCAAAGATGACAAGCAATAGAGAAAATTAACAAAGTCTGAAATGGTTTTTATTTTGTAAAAATTAGTGAATTTAATAAATACTGTTCTAGTTTGCTAGCTGCCAGAATGCAATATACTGGCAAAATTTTGTAAGAAGGGAATTTAATAACTTGCTAATTTACAGTTCTAAAGCCATGAAAATATTCAAATTAAAGAAAGACAATAAAAATGTCCAAATTAAGGTACCAGCAAGAGGTTTCTTTCACTCAAGAAAAGTCAGTGAAATTCAGGGTCTCTCTCTCTCAACTGGAAAGGCACATAGCAAACCTGGTGATGTTTGCTAGATTCACTCCAGGCTTCTAGTTTCCTGAAGCTCTTCCAGGGATGATTACTTTCTTCATCTCTAAAGGTCTCTGGCTGAGTGGGCTCTTGCTTCTCATGGGCCTCTCATGGCTCTGTTGTCTCCTGACTCTGAAAGGAATCTTCTCCAAAATGTTTCCTCTTTTAAAGGATTCCAGTAAACTAATCAAGACCCATCTGGAATGGGTGGAGTCATATCTCCATCTAATCAAGGTTAATACTCACAACTGGGTGAGTTACTTCTCTGTGGAGATAATCTAATCAGGTTTCCAACCTATAGTGTGAATAGGGATTAAAAGAAACTGTTGATCCCACAAGATTGGATCAGGATTAAAACATGGTTTTCCTAGGGTGCATAATCTTTTCAAACCAGCACAAGTACCTTATGATAATGTTTAAGAAAAAAGAGATAAAATATATATTGCCAATATCAGAAATGGAAGAGAGTATATAACCAAAATTTGTAGTAACAAAAAGTGTAATAATGAAATGTTATGAAAAAGGGTCACTGATAGAATGCTCACCTTTCATACAGGAGACCCAAGTTTGATTCCTGGACCATGCACTCCCTCAAAAAAAAATGTTATGAATAATTTTATGGGAATGATGTTTCAAAAACAAACAATGAAGTAATAATTTGAATACTCCTGTTACTATTGAACAAAAACACAGGCAATAGACATGAATTTGAAATGAAAAATCTCTTCTACCTAGTAAGCATGAGAACAGTTACATTTCTCATAAATTTCATTAAAGAAAGGAGAGAAAAATGCCAATCACACAAAACTTTCTCAGAAAATAAGTTCTGGTCTTCCTTATTCACAGATGGAAATGATCCACTTCGCAGATATTAATAAATTAGTGACAGCAATGATATGATTGGAAAAGTAAATTCATGAGCAATTTATTTCACTAACTACTAAAGTAGAAATATCTAGCTAGTTTTAAAAAGTATTGTGTGATATTTGCAGTTCTACTAAAATTTTCTGGTATATTATTAAACATTTTACCACACAAATATTTAAAAATGTTATTTATTACAGATTCATTGGTAATGATGTACATAAATACAGCCCCAATCGTTATTCATTAACTTGTAGTACAATTTAAGGTGAGCCTGATTTATGTAGATATCTTTTTTAACACGGCCATTCATGTTGCTCTGTCAAATTACTGTTACTACTAAAATCTTTGAATGTATATTTTGGGTAATGCATTTCCTAATTTAACTTGTATGGTCAGTTTACTTGAGAACCATAAGTACATGGAATCTTGAATATGGTGTGAGAATTTGTTGGTTTGTCCAGGTTAGTGTGGTGCTTTAATATATCCCAGAGTATTTGGGGCAGTGAATAAATAGGTATTTGTAAGGTCCACTTGGGGGACTGGAGAGAAAGGAGAAAATAGTCTACTTCCCAATTTGGAGAATTTCTGATATTCTCTTAAGCAGTGGGGAAAACCAAATCAATAGGCCAAGCTTATCTTGGCATTT
Organism: Myrmecophaga tridactyla; assembly: GCA_004026745.1. Taxonomy (NCBI): domain Eukaryota; kingdom Metazoa; phylum Chordata; class Mammalia; order Pilosa; family Myrmecophagidae; genus Myrmecophaga; species Myrmecophaga tridactyla. The sequence goes on along the minus strand of PVIY010002277.1, from coordinate 84,736 downwards.
GCCCCTCTGAAATTTATTTCTCCAAAGGATAGGCTAAGCCCATTTAAAATTAGGCCTAAGTGTCACCCCCAGGGAACCTCTTTTGTTGCCCAGATGTGGCCTCTCTCTCTAAGCCCACTCAGCAGTTAAGCTCACTGTCCTCCCCCATATATAGGGCATGACTCCCAGTGTTGTAAATCTCCCTGGCAACATGGGACAGAGATCTTGAGATGAGCCAGGACCCAGCATAAAGGTACTGGACCACCTTCTTAACCAAAAGGGGGAAGAGAGAAATGAGACAAAATAAATTTTCAGTGGCTGAGAGATTTCAAAGTTGAGAGGTTATCCTAGAGGTTATTATATAGACATCCCTTTCTAGTTTATAGGTATATCAGAGTGGCTGGAGGGAAGTACATGAAACTGTTAAGTGGTATTCCAGTAGCCTTGATTCTTGAAGATGATTGTATGAAGATATAACTTTTACGATGTGACTGTGAGATGTTTAAAACCTTGTGTCTGTTGTTCCTTTTATCCAGGGTATGGACTGATGAGTAAAAAAAGTATTGATAATAAATAAATAAATAATAAGGGGACAAAGAGTAAAATAAATTGGATAGATTGAAATACTAGCAGTCAATAAGATGGTGTGGTAAGGGGTATGGTATGTATGAGTTCTTTCTTTTTTCTTTTTATTTCTTTTTCTGGAGTGATGCATATGTTCTAAAAAAATTATCATGGTGATTGTTCTAGTTTGCAAGCTTCTAGAATGCAATATCTCAGAAATGGAATGGCTTTTTGAAAGAGGAATTTAATAAGTTGCAAATTTATCCTTCTAAAGTTGTGAAAATGTCCAAATTATAACAAGGCTATAAGGCATCCAGGGAAAATAGCTTGGTTCGGGAAGCCCGATGATGTTCAGGGTTTCTCTCTCAATTGGAAAGGCACATGGTGAACATAGCAACCTCTGCTTGCTGTTTCTCCAGGCTTCTTGTTTCATGAAGCTCCCCAGGGGACATATTCCTTCTTCATCTCCAAAGTTCACTGGTTGTGTGGGCTCTTGTGGGTCTCTTGGCTCTAAAATTTTTCCAAAATTTTTCCTCTTTTAAAGGATTCCAGTACTAATGGAGACCTACCTGGAGTGGGTGGAGTCACAGCTCCCTCTATTCACATATTAATACCCACAATTGGGTGCATCGCATCTGATTGGAGATAATCTAATCAAGTTCCCAACCTACAGTGCAGAATAGGGATTTAAAGAAATGGCCTCCTCCCCAAGAGGGATCTGGATTAAAATATGGCTTTTCTAGGGTCCTAGGGTGCATAATCCTCTCAAATCAGCACAGTGATGATACACAACTATGTGATGATAGTGTAAGCCATTGATTGTACCCCAGGTATGGAATGTATGTTTGTGTAGATTTATCAATAAAAATATTTTTAAAAAATTCCAAGAGCTGATGTGCAAGTTTGGGAGTAAGTGGTTGTTTGTGCCATTACTAAGAAAGTATATTTGTATCTCTTACAGGTAGCAAAAACAATGCAAATATTTTACAAGCATTTGGCTGAAAATTAGGGTGCATATGATCTGTGTTAGCCAATGGACCTCATCAAGTTTAAAATATCCATTTTATAAAATCTGAACAATTCTGTAGTATTTAAGTTTAAAGAGTATTAAAAAATAGTATTTTATACTTTTATCTTTTTCTTTTCTCCATTGTGATCAAATATAGGATTTATGTGATTATATTTCAATGATATTACCACAAAAATTAAACCGTTTCTCTCTGAAAGCACGATTTGCAACATATAATCTAATTAACAACAAATTTTCCTATGAAACTGTAAAACTTAAAGTTAAATTTCACTTTAACTATATATAATATTCAATGCCACATAAGTGACTGCTTTAACTAATTACTGACATTTTTTTGAATTGCTCCTTAGCATAATTCACTAAATGAGATTTATTTCACAATGTACTAGTTGATAACAGGTCTAATGCAAGGATTAATTAGATTTAACTAGTCCTAGATGGTGTAGTTCACAGTCAAATTGTTCAGTTATGTAAATGACTTCAGAAAGGCTTCACAGCACTTCAGAAAAATTGCACATATTGTGCCTTCACTAATTTATTTCACACTTTTCATTTTATCTCTGGCATATTTCTATGCAATGATTAAATTCACATGACCATTAGTGAATGATACAAATATATGTGGCTTTCTAAGTATTTCTGATTAAAAAGCTTTACCCTGGAAAATAATATAAGAAAACCTGAGACAATACATATGCCGAAACAATAAATTTGTAGAAATGTAGATTAAAATGCAGCATGAGTTTGTATATATTGCTATTTGAAATATGATATGATTGCTGATTGACTGCTATCCTTTGCTCAAATTTCTCAAACAGTGGTGACATAATCTGGTTCTTGGGAATAAAGGGGGACTTTCAGGAGAAGCCTAGCTGAGGCAGGAAAGTGTCAGGCAGCCATGTCTTGGGAAGTGAGGAGTTGGAGAGTTAGTTTCTGTTGGGGTTTGCGACTGAATGCATCCCAGAAAATGTCTAATCCATTCCTGTGGATATGAACCCCTTGCAAGTAAAATCTATTTTTGAGGGTACTTCAGTTAAGGTGTGACCCACATCGCTCAAGATGGATCTTCATTTTATAACTGAAGTTCTTTATAAACAGAATGAATACAGAGAAAGAGAGAGAAAAACCATGGAAGCAAGAAGTTGAGAAAAAAAAAAAAAAACCTGGAAGAGAATGGAGAGGCCAGCACACTCCGTTAGGGCCTTGCCACGGGCAGAGAAGCCAAGGACCACTAGCAGTCGGTCTTCAGGAAGAAAGCATTGCTTTGATGATGGCTTGATTTGGACATTTCCTCAACCTCAAACTATGGACTATAAATTCCCATTATTTAAAACCAATCCATTTTGTGGAATCTGCTTTAAGCAGTCTAGGAAACTAAAATAGTTTCTGTGTCCCTCTTATTCTATCTTCTTGCATAGCCCTCCAAGTCCAATATAAAAAAAGAATCATAGAGCCAAGAATTAGAGCTAGCTGTTCAGTTCACACAAGCCATTTCACTGAGCTCAATAGAGAACCGTCCATAATTTATAAGATTACATATTTCATTTTTTGTCTACCACATGGTAGCAGTGTTTGATTGTATCCTCAATGTATGGTTCTCTGAACACCTGAACAGAATAACTTGACAGGGTAATTAAAATAGCAGAATTTCAGGCTACACACCAGAAGGGATAAGACAGTAGTTTGGAAGGATTTTTTTTTTTATATCTTCTGTCAAATATTGGGAAAAGAAAAAAAAAAAACTAGACCAAGCACGTTAAATAATCAACATATTTTCTACCATATTATGATAGAAATAAGCAAAATAATATTCCCCCAAAAGATATCTGTTCTAATACCCAGAACCTGTGAATATATTATCTTACACAGCAAAAGAAGCTTTACAGATGTGATTAGGGGTATGTTAGTGGAGCTGAGGAAGTGTCCTAGATTATCCTGCTGAGCCCAATTTAATCATAAAGTTGAAGAACTGTTCTCAGCTCAGTTAGAGAAATGTGACAAAGGGAACAGAAGGTCAGAGAGATATGGCATGAGAAGCACTTATCATAATGCTGCCAGCTCTGAATATGGAGGAAGGGGGGTCCAAATCAAGATATACAGGTGGACTTCAAAAGCTGGGAAAGGCCCTGACTTCATTGCCATGATAAAAAAAGGGACCTCAGTTCTATCACTTCAAATAACTGAATTTTATAACAAACTGAATAAGCAAGGAAATGAATTCAGATCCCACCTTGAGCCTCCAAAAGGAGTGCATCCATATTACACTGTGATTTTCAACCTATAGAATCATGAATAAAAAATAAATGTGAACATATCAATGGAAGACCAATGGTAAATTTTTTTAAAAATCTAATGTGTAGTTGTGAAATAGAAAAATTTGAGGAGTGTAAAACAAAGCAGAAATCATAGGTTATACTTTTTATAACCCTCTTTTAGCTCTCTGTATGCACCGAGGACCACAAAGTTGTTACATAATTTTGTATTCTAATAAATAATATCCTTGGTGTTGTTAACCATAGAGACCCCTCCATTTACTCCCCTATTTATTTATTTATTTTTTGCATGGGCAGGCTCCAGGAATTGAACCTGTGTCTCCAGCATGTCAGACAAGAGTTCTGCCACTGAGTCACCATTGCTCACCCCACTCCCCTATTTTTTAAATAGTGTTTCTGGAATTATTCTCAAAAAAGTCAGTCTGTTTCAGTTGTCCTGGCCTACTTACGCAAATACTATGCAGTGAGTTGGTTTAAACAATGGCAAATTATTAGCTCACAGTTTTGAAACTATGAGAAAAAGTCCAGATGAAGGTGTCATCAAGCAATGTTTTCTTCCCAAAGACAGGCATTCTGGGGCTGGCTGCCAGTGATCTTTGGTCCTGGGCTCTTCTGCCACATGGTAATGCACATGGCAGCCTCTCCTGGCCTCTTTCTTTTCTTCCAGATTCCATTGAATTCTAGCTTTGTGATTCCCATGTCTTTCTCTCTTTCTGTGCAAATTTCATTCTACTTATTTTATTCTGCTCCAGTAAGAGAATCAAGACACATCTTGCCTGAGACAAGGTACACCTTAACTGAAGTGACTTCATCAAATGCTCCTACTTACAATGGGTTCATGTCCATGGGAATGGATTAAGTTTAAGCACAATGTCTTCTTCTAGGGCACATACAGCTCTAAACCATCACAAAGTCAATAATATTATATAGCATATTATGACAGTGCATGACATTTGAGATGCACAAAATTCCTGTTATCTCTTTAGTTCTATATTCTTATAATTTCAAATGCTTTTTTGAAATACAGCACACACACCAAAGTTAATTTAACAACTTTTCTTCTAGCTTGCTTCTATTTTGTTTCCTAATCTGTTATTAGCATCCTCATTTTCCTAGCTACAGTGGTTTAGGTATTCTTTTATTAGAGCATGGATTTTGGAAGTGACAATTAACCCTAGGACAACTATTTGGCAATATTTCCTTTCATATCATCGTTTTATTTTGGTCTCTAGGTATATCTATCATCTTTCTGTCTGTCTCCCTGTCTATCTATCTATCCATCTTTCTATCTAGTTAATCTATCATCTATATACTTATTAGATAGGCTCCCTCTAGATGAGCTTATTTAAACTATAATAGTTATACTTTATTCTAATAATCAGAATTTAAATGGGAGGTCCCGTATCTGAATTATCTCAGTAAACTGAAGATTTCTCAAAGGTGATATGAAAATTTATAAAAGAGCTTGAAAATTTTTAACAGCTTTGAAATCCAATTTGCATACCATACAATTCATACTTTTAATGTATAAAGTTCAATGACTTTTAGTATAATCACTGAGTTGTGCAACCATCACCACAATGATTTTAGAGCACTTTGATAACTCCTAAAGAAACACTAAACCATCACCTCCTAAACTTCACATTTTTCCCAGTGATAGGCAAACATTACTCATTTTTTTTATGTCTACAGATTTGCCTATTCTTGGCATTTCATATAAATGGAATCATACCTTATGCGGCCTTTGGAACTGTATCCTTTGACTTATCATAATGCTTTTGAAATCCACCTTTTTTTTTAGCATGTATCATTGCTCTATTTCTTTTTAATAGTGAATTACAGTCCATTGTCCATACATTTTATCTATTCATCATTTGATATACATTTAAGTAGTGTCTCCTTTTTAGTTGTTTCTTCCAATCATTACCATGAATAAGACTGTATGAGCATTTTTAGATGTTTTCATTTCTCTGGGGTTTATATATTGAAGTGGAACAATATTCTTCAAATCTTATTTCATCTCCTTTCCATTTTTTTCTTGTTGATAATAAAAATATAATATGAGGACAAAATTTATATGAGAAATTTTATTCAATGACAGTTGAGAAAGAGCAATTAGCTTTATGCATTAGTTCAAAACAGATGGCCCAGATAATTTATAAGTTTGTACACTGAAAGAGTATGTATATTGGTTTAACATATATCATTAAACCAATGTCAGTCATATGGAAAACTAAGAAAATGGTGGAGATAGAAAACTATATACTGACTTTCTCAAGAAAAGAAGGTTAAGTCTAGAAACTTCTGTGACGGGTTAATATTAGTCATGTTCATAATTTCAGGATATTATATTAGTTAATTGATTTGGAGGTTCATAGAAAAGGAAATAATTAGCATTCTCAGTGCTCAACAATGGAAAATTGTTGGGAGGATTTTTGTGTTGAGTCTAACAAGGGAGTTAATAATTCAACTATTCTATATGCTAGTTATTTTCACTTGGAAAATTGTGCTTACTTCTGGATAAAATATTTTAAGAGAAACATGAACAAACTGGATTTATCTTTAGAAATATAGAAAAGATGATGTGGGTGGGTAGAGCCATAAATTTAGAGAATGGTGGACAGGAGGGGAGAAATTTAGCTAAGGGAAGGAAGATATTACAAGGCTATGATAATTGAAAAAAGAATTAGTAATAATTATCATGATTCTGGTGAGAAAGAAGATAAAACAACAATAACAACAGGTAGATGAAATCCAGTGAGCTGTTTTCAAAAGTTGAGACTTTAATTTTTATTAGAGTTGAAGCAGAAGCTGGGTTGGGAATATGTAAAGAATGGAAGAAATATTTAACTGTAGAACTGATGATGTAATCACTTCTGATATCATAACAATGATTTATTTTGTGATAATAGCTACAATTATAATCCTAATTTATGCAACATTATAAGAGGAAAGTAAAACAATTTATGTTTACCTATTATTTGCAAATTACTATCACTAAAACATGTTTTTACCCAGCTATGGAGTCACACACAAGACTGATAGTTTATATCATTTAAAACTTGACAAAGTCCAGGAAAATATTCTATTGGGGATAATTCTGCATGGCAAGGTGAAACCTCAGTTGACCCAATATTACCTACTTACCTATAATTTCTTCAGCCTGGTATAATATGCTATGTAGTAAATTATTCTACATATCTATTATGCTGCCAAATGTAATGCATTGTCTCCCATTCTATCTCTAAATCACCGTAATTAACATCTTATACTTTATGGGTACTATGTCGCACAGATTTTCTAATTCACAGTATTTAGTGGCAAGATAACTGCATCATTTTTCTGTAAAAGAACACAGGAGACAGGACATGCTTCTTTATGAAAGGTTTCCCCTCAATAGGCTGACAGATCTATTTTGTATCAAGTTTATTTTTCTAGCTTGGAAAGCAAAGTTGGTCATTAAACATATCAAATACATGCCCCCCACTTCCTGTCCCACTGAAAAAAATTATTAAAAAAGGAAATGCAAAAGAAGCAAGCTAACTAAAGATAAACACAAAGTGATACGTGCACTGGAAATAATAGGCCTTTTGGTTGCTGAGTCAGAAAACAAGCATAAGTGGCAGACAATGAGCTTCTTCAGGAGAAAAGGGATGTAAACTGTCTCCTTCAGGCGGGAACATGCTTAGACCCTGAAATCAGAAGCTAAGGTAGTTCTTTCTCTTTCCCCTTCTCCCTGTTACTCTTATTCTTTGCTCTCTCTCTCTGCTGAAAATAGGGAAGAGGTATGATAGGCTTCTTCCTACAGTGATACTCAGATAAAGTATCACACTTAATGGGGCAGAATACAGCTGTCTCAAGTACACAACCAGCTCTGCGGTCAATTTGCCTAATGCATATATAATATGACAATATCATCTGGGATGGAAAGTCTGAATCATTTATATAAGATTCAGTTCAGATCAGGGAACTTAGAAGGACTAGATAAAGAGTGGTAGGTGCAAGAAGGGAAAGAGAATAAATAAAAACTAAAATAATACCCTCCATTCAGGATGATCAGCAAACCCAAATTTAGAAACATACAAAAAAGTAGCCAAAGAATAAATTATCAAAATATGAATTTACTATAGATGGAATGATAATAATAAATGTGTTGAGAAAAAGAAAAAAAGTAAGGAAAGACTAGGTGGTTATGGAAAGAAGTTTTTAGAATTCCCCAAAATGAAATATATATATTGTGCCACTGAACTACAACAAAAAAATCAAACTATATTGAATAAACTCAAGGCTGGACACAAATAAACAACTAATGAATTGGAACTCCCTCAGAGTGGAATACAGTGAGGTGAACTAACAAATTATCAGAAAAAGCAGTTAAAAGGCAGTGAACAAGCTCCCAGATCTTGGTTTCTAATACCATTTTCCAATGAGAGAAACCAGAGCTCTTTGAAGAACTGTCTTATTCTACGGTTGGGGCAGGAAAATTACAAGATGAGCCTTGAGGATCTTGTAGTGCCACAAAGTTAACAAGTGCTTAAACACACACACACACACATACACACTGGTATGCATGCACACACACACACAAACACACAATTAAGGAATGCTAATGAGGCACAGAAATCAACTAAAAGAGCCCCCGATGGCCAAAGCTCGAATAATATGACCAAAAGTAAAGCAGTGATGAATTATATCCCAAATTATAAAATAAGTATTCATGAATGCATACTGCTATGAATAAATGATTGAATAAATAAATCAAGTTAAGAGAAAGGACAATCTAGGAAGAGAAATTCCAAATAATTTATGTCAATGCTCCACATGAAAGACATAACTCCTTACTTCCTATATATAAGGTGACCATATAGAATTCCTTCCAAAAATGATAGTGCAGAAAGAGGCAAAGGAAGAATAACTTTACAGTGCAGAAACCTGCAAATACTTCCTCATCCAGGTGCTTCAGGTTGACAACAAAAGCGATGTGTCCTGTCTATAGGAGGCAACCTGATAGGATGCAAAGTGAACTGCACGATCTCTCTGTGGTCCTGCTCTCCACAACACATAACCCAAGTCGAACCATGAGAAAAACATCATATAATTTCCAATTCAGGGACAGTCTATGAAACACCTGAACAATATGACTCAAAGCTTCCGAGATCATCAAAAGCAAGGGAAGTCTGAAAAACTATGTAGTATCCAGGATAGGATGCTGGGATAAAAAAAGAGAACATTAGACGAAAACTAGGAAAATCTGTCTAAAATGTAGTTTTAGCTAATTAATTGATTCATTAATCATGACAAATGCAACACACTAATGTAAGTTATTCATAACAGAGAAATGCACAACACTAATTAAGCTATTAATAATGAAATAAATCTAAAAATATTCTAACATAAAAGTTTTATTACAAAAAGAATGGACTGAAGAATATTGGATATGGATAAAATAATTTTCAGAAAAGTAGGCTAGCTTAGCTTTTCCCAAAATTAAAGTTCTGAAGCCTGAGACTGAGTGCTTTCTGAGAGATGGTCAAGATAAATAAAAATAAATCCTAACAAAGACACATTAAAGCAATATTGCAAGCCCACAAATATAAAAAGAAAACTGTAAAAGCTGAAGTGAGAAAAATAAGAAAAATAATCAAAATTACAGTTAGGTTGACACAAGATTTTTTTCATCAAGATTAGATTGACTAGAAAAGAAAAGATTAGATGGAGTAAGATTTTTAAATGGAATGATATCTTTGAGTGCAGATCTACTGTCAACCTGGAATTCTATATCCAGTTTTAAAATTATAAAGAATGAGGACAAAATACAAACATCTTCATAGAAACAAAAGTAAAGAGAGTTTACATACAATACACCCCCATGTAAAAAATACTAAATGACAATTTTTGGCAAGAATGATAATGGATTCATTTGGCAGGAAAGAGATAAAGATAAACCAATAAGGACCAAAATTATGTCTTAACATATGTTAATATATGTTAAACATTTTAATTAACTAATACTTTTAATATACAATAATGATACCTAAATGTCGGGTTTTAGACAGTAGCCAACCGGGAAATCAGAGAAACTGAGTCTGAGTTTAAAACTTTATTGTCCTGGGGCGAGGTTCCCAGGTCCGGGTGCTCAGGGTGTGGGCTGGGGAAGTCGCGCCCCCCTAGGAGCAGCAGGGTTAGATATAGGCTAGCTAGTGGGAGTGCTGATGATGCCTACGGGGCCTCCTGTTGTAGGTTAGGAGTTTCTCGCACTTTAGGGCTGGGGGCATAGCTTTGGGCCGTGTGCAGAGGGCATAGCTACGGGCCGTGTACAGTGGGGGTCCTTTGTTTGTAAGGGCAGGTTCTGATTGGCTGAGTTTGAACAGTTGCGTGCCCAGATGTTCAAGGATTTTAGTTCGGGTGGGGCCTTTCCAGCCAGAGGCTACCAGGCGAGGCCTTATACTAAGTGTGATAGTTTGTGTTATGTACCCCCAAAAATGGCATGCTTTTTTAATCCAGTCCTTTTGCTGTAGACCTATGGCAAGTGGAACTTTTTGGTTAGGTTATCTCAATTTGAAATGTGACCCATCCTATTCAAAGTGAGACTTAATCTTTTTATCATGGGGTCCTCTGTGAAATGATAAAGGACAGAAAAAGCAAAGAGAACTTACGGAGCAAAAAGCCCCAGAGAAGCCAAGAGATGAAATTAGGAGAAGGTCATAGAGAAAGAGGACTTCCAGAGAGTTCAGAGAAAAAAAGACATTGAAACCAAAAACTGAAAGCAATGAAACCCTCTGAAACCTGGGAAAGAAGGAAGAGCAGACAGGACCCATGTGACTTCCCATGTGATAGAGGTGTCTCAGATGCCAGAAGCCTTTCTTCAGTGAAGGTACCTTTCCACTGATGCCTTAGTTTGGACATTTTCATGGCCTTAAAACTGTAAATTTGTAAGCTAATAAATCCCCATTGTAAAAGCCAACGTATTTCTCATATATTGCATACCAGCAGCTTTAGCAAACCCAAACACTAGCTATCTTATTATAAAAATTAAAATTAATTTCTGGGAATGTGCAATAAAGAAACTATGGAAGACATATTTATTGAGTAGCAAAAATTTATTAGACATCTGTTCTACTTTACCAAAGCTGCCAGAATGCAACACACCAGAGATAGATTGGCTTTTAATAAAGGGGTATTTATTTAGTTAAAAATGTTTAGTTCTTCAGAGGAAAGGCAGCTAACTTTCATCTGAAGTTCTCTCTTTACATGGGAAAGCACAAGGCAATCTCTGGTAGTCTTTTCTCCAGGCTTCTGGGTTCCAACTGCTTTCCCCGGGGATATTCCTTTCTGCATCTCCAAGGGTCTGTACAGAGCTGTGAGTGCTGAGATGAGGTATGCTGGGCTACTTGGGCTGGGCTGCATCGAGTTCTTTTAAGCTTCCCATGAATTAAATTAAACATAACTCATTAAGGAAGGCACTCTCCTTAGAGACTGCAGATGTAATCAGCCATAGATGAGTTTTGCAAGCTAATGATTCAAATCCACAGAAACAGAACTAGGCACCATCACCAGGCCAAATTGACACCTGAATCTAACTACCACAACTTCTTTTTCCTCTTTGGAAGGAGGATAATTATATTGATCATATTAAATATAGAATATACCTACATTTAGGGCAGTTTGATGGTAATTAAAATAAAAAAATCTATGGCTACCACATCATTAAATGAAATAAGATCATGTGTTTGGCAAAGTAGGAGTGGGAGGGCAATAAAAACACACTCTCCAATGAATACAACATGAGAAAGAGAAGAAACAAAGAAATAGCTAGGAAAAATATCAGTGTCTTTAAAAAGAAAATTCAAACTGTGACTATGAAGCATTGATTCAAGGATTCAATGAATATTAAAATTGGAATTGAAAATGTTTGAGTTACCTCAAATTCAGTAGAATCATGTATCCTTATTTTTCTGGATATCAATATTTTAAAAGTATATAAAGTAAGTCAAATTGCTATATCTTGTGTGAAAATAAGTTAGATATGTCAAAAGATGAATTGGATTAGAATTTGAAGACTATAGTGTTTTATGTGGGGCACCAAAGTTTTGCTGCAGTAAATGAAGGCAGATTACTTGCCAGAATGGAAGTAGCTTCAGGTATCTAGGAATGGCAACCTATTTTTCTAGACATAGAAACTATGCTTGACTCCAGTTGATTGAACAAGGGTTTTTCTGTGTTATGGGAACTTGTTCAGGGCAGGAGGTTATATTTTTATTTTATTACTTTTTAAGTTTTGAACAGCTTTATTCACACACCATATGATACATCCTCAGTGTTAAATCAGTGACTGTTGAAATCATCATATAGTTATTCATTCACCACTACAGTCAAAATGAGAACATGTTCTTTTCTTCTGAAAAAAAAATCTCATACCCCTTATATCTTCTTATTTTTGACATTTAGCATTGGTATAGTGCCTTTGTTATAATTAATGAAAGAATATTACGTCACTTTTAACTATAGACTTTAGTTTGCATTAATTGTATCTTTCCCAGATACCAACCCCAGTCTTAACACCTTGTAATAGTGATGTACTTTTGTTCTAGTTCAGGTAAAAACTTTCTAATATTTGTGCAATTAGCCACCATCATCATCTACTCCAAGTTTTGTTAAGGTATACAGTTCCAGTTTTCATTCTCTTTCTTTCCTTCCAGTGACATATATGCCCCGAGTCTTTCTTTTTTAACCTTTCTCCACACTTAGCTATGTTCATTATGCTTACAGTATCATGCTACAATCACACAGTATTGTGCTATTTTCGGAACCTTTACAATTGACCTTATAAAACATTCTCTACTCCTAAAGCCTCAGTTGCCTAATCTGTACCCTTATTCTGTCTCCTGATAACCTGTGCTCTCAAATTTAACTCAAAATTTGCTCATTACAGTTAGTTCACCTTAATGAGACCATACAGTGTTTGTATTTTTGTTTCTGGCTTATTTTGCATAACATATTGTCCTCAAGATTCAACCATATTGTTGCATGCATCATGACTTCATAATATTCTATCATATATACATGACACAGTTTGTTTATCTGTCCAATTTATGGACATTTGGACTGTTTCCTTCCATTGGCATTTGAGAACAATGCTACTATAAACATTTGTATGCAAATGTCTAATTGTGTCCTTGCTTTCAGTTCTTCAGAATATATACCTATTAATGAGATTGCCAGATCATATGGCAATTCTATACTTAGTTTCCTAAGTGCCACCAAACTGCCTTCCAGAGTAGTTGCATCACTCTACATTCCAACCAACAATCTATTTCTCCAGCACGTGGAGTTTTCTGTTTTTTTTTTTTTTTTTTTTATAATGGCCATTCTAGTACGTTTGAGATGGTATCTCGTTGTGATTTTGATTTGCATTTCCCTAATAGCTAGTGAAGTTGAGCATCTTTTCATATGCCTTTTAGCCATTTAGATTTCATGTTTGGAAAAGTGTCTATCATATCTTTTGTCCATTTATAATTGGGTTGTTTGTCATTTTGTTGTTGAGCTGTAGGACTTCTTTATATATTCTGGACATTAAACCCTTTTCAGATATGTGGTTTCTGAATATTTTCTCCCATTAAGTAGACTGCCTTTTTACTTTTTTTGATGAAGTCCTTTGACATGCAAAAGTATTCAGTTTTGAGGTGACCCCATTTATCTATTTTTTCATTCATTGCTTTCAATTTTGGCATGATGTATTGTGGACTATGGATTTAACTGGCCATCTGGGTCAGCTGCCTAGGTGGGGATTTTAAATATCAAAAGTTATCCAGAGAATATTCAAAAAGAAGTTCTAAAAGGGAGTAGAACATGTATTGTTTGATTGTTTTTTGGATCTGAGGGTTTCCTGGCCTTTCTATATAAAACTTTATCATATAAATGGATAGATAGATAGATAAATTGATTGATTATAGATTACATTGCATTAGATACATAGAGAAAGATGCATGAATGAAAGACTATTTTCAAGAGTTTCTCTAGATATGAACCTAAAAGTAGAATTCCTGAATTTGTTCAAATGTCCTAGTTAGTGCTAAACTGGCTTCAAAGCATTTATATCTCTTTTCTCCTTCACCATCACTATTTATCTTACTGTTTTAGAGGGAACACATTTTTTCTTTTCTTCTCCTTCTTTCCATCTTTTTAAAAGTCTTCATATACTATTTTCAAAGTCCATACTTTTCTGATTTATTTTATCATGTTTTATTTCATTATAATATAATTGAAATGTCATGAACCTAAATTAGTGTGACAGCTATAGCTATATAATACATATAATATGTTATGTATATACATAGACTACTTTATAGATAATTCTCATGGGAAAATTTATTACCTTGTGAGGTTTGGGTCAGATATGAGCTGGGCCAGGTGATGGTGTCTGGTCAGGAAAGCACCAGCCTAATTGTTTCTGCAAGGACATTTCAAGACTTTTAATGAAAGAGAGAAAATTTTCATTGCTTCATCAGTCAGCTAGACTCGCCAGTGGAGTTCTTCATGAACCTTAATAAGGGTTACCAGCTCCATAACATGCTCTTCAGATTTTGGATTCTTGCATCCCCATGGTTGCATGAGACACTTTTATAAATTTCAGATTTGCAGATATTTCCTATCAGTTCTGTTTCCCTAGACAACCCCGACTAATACAGTTTGGTACCAAGAATAGGGTGCTTCTTAAGAAACAGAATCTTAAAAATAGGTTTAACAATTGGTTTTCTTCTCTGATTAGATTCAAATATACTGATGATTCTATTTCCAATAATGAAGATGGCACTGACAATCTATGGCATAACTTGGCTTTACAAATATGCAAAATGTCACAATTTTAGTTTCATAATCATGTTCTTATATGAGGCAAGGCTCTGGGTGACAAGGTTTTTGCCACTTTAACAGAGATTTGTAGAGTTAAGAAGTATAATGTTGTTGACTGGTTGTTTTTAGCTATGCTAGATACACTTAGGAGAGAAAAAGATGAGCTGAAGGCTTCAGATTTGCAACTTAAATGTCGTATGAAAAATTTTAAAGTTTCTATGTGTGTCCTGAAAGAAAATATTATTTCCTGTGGTCACAGACTTAAGATCTATGAAAACCAGACCCAGGATCTCATTGTTTGAGTAGCAGATTTACAATGTAAAACTAAATTCTCAACCTTGCAGGGTGTCTATTGTTAGAGTAAGAGCTTTAAATGGAAAAGAATAGGATCCTGAAACTTGGGATGGGGATATATAGGTTGACAATGATGGCAGTGGGAACATGGAAACTGTAAATTCTGCTGAGTCTTTGCTAGATAGACCTGTAATGGTCTGTCCTGAGGTAAAAGACATGCAATTGCCAGCCTGCCCTGAGGAAACATCTTCCCAACCTCCAGCTTGTCTTGAGGAAACAGATTCCTGGCCCTCACTCCATCCTGAGGGATCTGGCATCCAATCTTCACCTAAAAAGTCTAACCATCCAGTGCCTGCTAAACCTGTAACTACCAACCCAGGGAAACAGTCATCACTTCCCTGTCTGGAGATTAATAGTGTTTCCCAAGATGGAGCTGCAGTGGAATGACCTTAGGTAATTGGCTTGAAAGATGCATCTAATTCTTCTCATGATCCACCTCCATCACCCCTCTTTACTGGACTATAACTAGACTAGAGATCAAAGTGTCCTTGAAAGGTGATGTACAGAGTATGACCCATAAGAAGGTAGGCTATACTCCAAAAGAAAAGCATGAGTTTTCCAATTTATATAGATAGAAATCTGGGGAATACGTGCAGGAATGGATGTTAAGAGTGTGGGATAATTGTGGAAGGAATATAAAGTTGGATCATCTTTATATGGGCCCACTAAGCAGGGATTCTGCATTCAGTGCTGTAGCTCCAAGGGTGATAAAGGGTATTAACTGTTTAGGTGGTCGGCTGAAACATGGATCAAAAGGTGGCTGACATTACCTGAGTTTAAAATGCCAGAACTTCCCTATTATAATGTAGGTAAGAGGATTAAAAAGCTTAGAGAGATTGTAATATTGGAGTAGATTATCATAGAAGACCTGCTCACCCACCCCAGGAATGTCCAGAAGGCACATCTTTTATCAGGACTTTTAGGAATAAATTTGTGAGATGAGCTCCAATGTCCCTGAAGAGCTCTGTAGTCACTGTTCTCTGTAGATTACATATTACTGTGGGAACTGCTATTACTGAGCTTGAATCCAAACACAGTGGGGATGATAGGACCCCAAGTTGTCAGAAACCATATGGCAATGATTAATTTGCATAGATAAGGTGGGTGTGGCTACCATAATGGACAGCAGACTCAAAGCAGCAATCAAAATAATCTGCCTTGCATAAACTTTTGGCATTGATTAATAGATAATGAGGTACCTAGAAGTAAAATAGATGGGCAATCTACTAAATTCTTGCTTGAGCTGTAAAAGTAGAAAAGTTCTAGGTCCAGTGAACAGAAGTATAATTTGAATTACAAAAGCAGACAGTCATGGTTCCTTAATCAATTCCAAGACTTGAGACAGTTTACAGACCCAGAGCCCCTTGAATGAGGGGAAGCCCAGGTGCTCTTGGGGAAGGACCCTTTTACACATCTCAAAATCTACACTAACCTTCCTCCTAGCCTTTCCCAAGGAGATCTATGGAATTTTACCATAGTAGCTGAGCATTGGAGAAAAGGAAATGGTCAGATATTTTGTGGATTGCTGGACAGCAGCTCAGAAGTGACATTAATTCCAGGGGAACCAAAAATTCACTCTGGTCCATCAGTCGGAATAGGGACTTATGGAGGTCAGGCAATTGATGGAGTTTGAGCTCAGACCCATCTCATAGTGGGTCCACTGCATCCCTAGACCCATTCTGTGGTTATTTTCCCAGTTTCAGAATGCATAATTGCAATCAAAATACTCAGAAACTGGCAGAATTCATACAGTGGCTCCCTGACTCTTGGAGTTAGGGCTATTAAGGTAGGAAAGGCCAAGTAGAAGCCAGTAGAACTTCCACTAACTAGAAAAATAGTAAGTCAGAAGCAATTCCAGATTCTCAGATGGACTGCAGAGATTAGTTCCACTCTTAAGGACTTGAAGGATGAAGGGGTGGTGATTCCCAACACATCCCATTCAATTCTCTTATTTGGCCTGTGCAAGAAACAGATGGGTCTTGGAGGATGACAAGGATCATGGTGGATTATCATAAACTTAACCAGGGTGACTCCATTAATCATTGGTGACTCCAATTGCAGCAGCTGCTCCAGATGTGGTATCATTGCTTGAGCAAATCAACACACCCTCCTGGTACCTGGTATGATCAGGAAAATGCTTTTTTTCAACAGATATAAGTAAGGGCTACGAGAAACAATTTGCTTAAAGCTGGCAAGGCAGCTGTATAACTCTCACTATCCAAGCTCATGAGAGGTATCAACTCTACAGCTTTATGTCATAATCTTTTCTCCCTCCCAAAATAAATGACACTTCTCCATTATATTGATGTTCCATGTTGATTGAACCTAATGAGTAAGATGTAGCAACTACTCTAGACTTATAGGTAAGGCATTTGCATGTCAGGGGCTGGGTGATAAATCCACCCAAAATACAGGGCCTTAAGTCTCAGTGAAATTTCTAGGTGTCCAGTTGTGTGGGGCACATCAAGATATCTCTTCTAAGGTGAAAGATACACAGTTACATCTGGCCCTTCCTATGATCAAATAAGAGATCAAATGCCTAGTTGGCCCTTTTGGATTTTAGAGACAACAGATTCCTCATTTGGGTGGGCTACGCCAGCCCATTTACTAAGTGAGCAGAAAAGCTGCTAGTTTTGAATGGGGATCAGAAAAAGAGAAGTTTCTATGACACATCCAAGTTGCTATGCAAGTTGCTTTGCCATTTGGGCCATATGATCCAGCAGATCCAATGATGCTGAAGTGTCAGTGGCAAATAGAAATATTATCTGGAGATTTCGGCAGGCCCTATAAAAGAATTACCATTCAGGTCCTTAGGATTTTGGAGAAAAGCCTTATCATCCACTGCAGATATCTACTCTCCTTTTGAGAAACAACTTTTGAGTTGCTAAGGAGAGACTGAAAGCTTAACCATAGGTCACCAAGTTACCATGAGACCTGAGCTTGGTGTTTTCTGACCCAATATGAACAGCAGCACTCCATCATAAAATGGAAATGGTATATAAGAGATAGTGCTTGAGCATGTCCTGAGGACACAAGTAAGTTACTATGAGGAAGTGGCCCAAATGCCCATGGCTCCCATTTCTGTCACTTTACTTTTTCTTTCCCAATCTAGAGCTATGAGTTCTCAGAGAGTTCCTTGCAATCAGTTGATTGAAGAAAGAATATTAGGACCTGATTTACAGATGGTTCTACACAAAATGCAGGTGCCACTCTAAAGTGGACAGTTGCAGCACTATAGTCACTTTCTGGGATGTCTCCGAAGGGCAGTGGTGAGGGGAATACTTCCGAGTGGGTGGAACTTCAAGCAATGCACCTGATTGTTCACTTTGCTCGTAAGAAGAATTTGCCAGAGGTGCATTTTTATTACTGACTCATTGACTGTTTTGAATGGTTTGGCTGGTTGGCCAGACACTGGGAAGGAGCATGATTAGAAAATGGATCAAAGAGGTTTGAGGAAGAGGTATATGGGTAGACCTTCCTGGGTGTGCAAAAAAACTCAAAGATATCTGTTGCATGTGAATGCTCATCAAAGGGTGAATTCAGTAGAGGAAATCTTTAATAATCAAGCAGATAAGGTAACCTTTCTGTGGATACAAGTCATCTTCTTTTCCCAGCCACTCCTGTCATTGCCCAATGGGTTCATGAAGAAAGTGGGCATGGTAGTAGGGATGGTGGTTATGCAGGGCTCAGCAACATGAACTTCCACTTACCAAGGTCAACTTGGCCACTGAGTGTCCAATCAGTGGGAGAGACCCATTCTCAGTCCCTGATATGGCACCATTCCCCAAAGTGATCAACCTGCCATTTGGTGGCAGCATTGGGTCCATATTGGAAAGGGCAGCAATTTGGTCTAGAATAGACATATGTTACAGATATGGGTATCATAGGCAATGCTTCTGTCAAAACTGCCATCTTACACAATGCCTTATACACCATTATGATATTCCACACAGCATGGTTTTGATCAAAAACCTACTACATAGCAAATGAAGTGTGGAAATGGGCTCATGCTTATGTAATTCTCTGGTCTTACCATGTTCCCCATCATCCAGAGGCATCTGGGTTGATAGGATATTGGAATGACCTTTTGAAGACCCCATTACAGTGTCAACTGTGTGGCAATACCTTGTAGGGCTTGAGCAATGTTCTCCAGGAAGATGTGTATGCTCTGAATCTGTGTCCACTTTATGGTTCTCTTTCTCCCATAGCCAGGCTTCATGGGTTCAGGAATCAAAGGGTGGAAATGGGAGTGAAACCCGTCATTAACACCCCTAGTGATCCATTAGAAAAGATTTTCCTTCCTATCCCTGAAACCTTAAGCTCTACTTGGTGTACAGCCCAAAAGTAGGAGAGCTCCTACCAGGAGACACAACAATGATTCCATTGAACTGTAATTAAGACTGCCAATTGGCCTCTTGGGGCTATTCATGCTTGTGAATCAACAGGCAAGGAAGGGGGTTACTGTATGGCTGGGGTGATTTAAATAGGACTGCAAGTATACAATGGAGGTAAAGAAGAGTTTTCCTGGAATAAAGGAGATCCCCTTGGGCATTTCTTAGTACTGCCATGCCTGTGATTAAAATCAATGGAAAACTGCAACACCCAACCCAGGCAGGACTTCCAATGACCCAGAAACTTTAAGAATGAAGATTTGGGTCATCCCACCGGGCAAAGAACCATGACCAGTTGAAGAGCTTGCTGAGGGTAAAGGAAACATGGAATGGGTGGTGGAAGAAGGTAGTGATAAATATGAACTATGAACATGTGACCAGTTACAGAAATGAGGACTGTGATGGTATAAATATTTCCTGCTTGTTTTGTTATAAGTATGTTTGTATTGTACATAAATCAAATATCAATTTTTCTTGATAGTCAAGATAAGATAGACTAGATAATTATCTAGTCAGGCAAGCACTGGCCTACTTGTTATTGCAAGGATATTTTGTGGCTGGTTACTAAACCAGAAGGCTGGTGTGTTAGTTTGCAAGCTGACAGAATGTGTTAGAACTGTAAAGGCTTTGAAAAAGGGAATTTAATAAGTTATAAATATATTGTTCTAATTCTATAAAAATGCCCAAGTTAAGGCACCTACAAGAGGTTACCTTCACTCAAGAAAGGCTGATGGGTCTGGAACAGCTCTGTCAGCTGGGAAGTCACTTGGCAGGTATCTGCTTGTCCCTTGCTCCTGGGCTCTATTGCTTTCACCCTCTGTTCCTGTGAAAATTCCTCACTTTGCTTCTCTGCAGCTGGCCTTCATTTCTTGACTTCCCTTGGCTTTCTCTTGGTTCTGGCTTGCTTAACATCTCATAGTAATGTCTGCTGGTCTCCAAGCATTTCCAAACATTCATGTCTCTGCACTCCAAATGTAGGTATCTATGTCAGCTCTGCTCTGAAGTTTCTATTATCTCCTGTCATTTCTATAGGCTCTCTCCCAAATGTTTCCTCCTTTACAGGATTCCAGGAAACTGATCAAGATCTACCTGGAATGGGTAGGTTCACATCAACCCACAGTTGAGTGTATCACATCTCTGTGGAGATAATAAAATCAAAAGTTCTAACATACAGCATTGAATTAGGATTAAAAGAGCTGCTTCCACATGATTGTGTTAAAATTAAGACATGGTTTTTCTTTGGTACATCATATTTTCAAACTGGCACTCCTGGCTTATTAAATCATCATTCAGTTGATTGCATCTGTGGCTGATTACATCTCTGATCAACTAAGGGCATGTCATCCACAAGGAGAGAATCCAATCAGCTGGATTTAGTCCAATTGTTGAAGACTGTTAGGGAAAGGAGAGAATTTTCATTTCTTCTTCCTCCTGCCAGCCTCTCCTGTGGAGTTATCAAGGATATTCATTAGAATTTCCAGTCTCACAGCCTGCTCTATGGATTTTGCACTCCTGCATCTCCATGTTTGTGTGAGCCACTTTTATAGATCTCATTGTTATAGATATCTCCTGTTGGTTATGTTTCTCTAGAGAACCCTGACTAATAAACACATAGAAAATAATTTCATAATGCTGACATATTTTAAGCATTTAATCATAGTTGTCTCTTCTCAGCTGCTACAAATCTGCACATTAGCATTATAAATGTGTATCTTTTTTGAGTAAAAATAATGACTATTACAGAGAAAAAAATACTCATAGGAAGGAAAATATGGTGATAAAGGGAAAATAAATTTGGTGCAATGATGTGGTATGAGTCACAATGGAAATGTTTTCAATTAAGCTTAAGTTTAAAAGGATAGAGAGTAGACAACCACACAGCAACTTGTCTCACTGTTGGACCATGGAGGAATGTATGTTCTCATGTGTCTACAGACACACACAAATGCAAATTTCATTTTTTACACTCATGCTAGTATAAAATAAAGAACTTCAGAAGATAATTTAGTCTTGGTTGGTAATCACTACCACACTGTAGCATACATTTGATTTAAATAGATGTTATTGTAAAAATAAGTGAGAACACATTCTTAGATTCATTTGCATTTCCTTTCATTAAAATTCTCACCTAATGATATCAGAAAAAGAAAAGTTTTATGTTTAGCATCAAACATGAAATTGTTGCCTCTATTTTATCTCTGGATCTCCTACTCTCCATGACAAATAATTTTATCCAAAATAAAATATTACTCCACTGATCACAGAACACACAAAATTTATAAATCCAGGCCATCACAAAGTAAAAGTGTCATTTGCTTTTGGCCATTTTCCCTCAGATCAATAGGAAAGTTTCCAGGAAGCGTTGGAACTAATACACTTAAATGGAACTCTGTGATTTGTGATATTTTTAGAATTTATACAGAGAGTTTGAATTTTTTTTTCTTTTCAAGCATAGAATCACTGTAATGATCATTTTATAATGCAAAATTCATGAGGTCAATGGATTGTAACAGTAAAGTACCATGCCCATTGGAAATATCTAGGTAAAGTTTACTCTTCAGTTACTATATTATACTGAATTTGTCTCCCATATGTGATATGCCAATAACAGTCTTCATAATCTATAAACTTCTTCCAAAGTTTTCAGAGTGCAAGGGTAGCTCAGTGGCAGAGTTCTCTCCTGCCATGTGGGAGACCCCGGTTCGATTCCAGGCACATGCACTTCCCAAACAAACGAAAAACCGCAGAAACCAAAGAAGAAATTCAACAAATGGTGCTGCAATAAGGAGGTACTCACATGGAAAAAGGAAATGTGACCCCCGCCATACAGTATACAAAAAAAAATTATTCCATATATATATATATGGAATATAGATATATCTATATATCTATAGATATAGATATATATTTTTAACATGGGCAGGCACTGGGAAACAAACCCAGGTACCCTGAACAACAGGCTAGAATTTTGCCACTGAGTCATCACCTCTTTCATATTTTTAATCTAAAAAATATTAAGCTTAAATATTGTCTATTTTGCCTTTGATATTACATACATTTTCTTTGGAAATTTCCGATATATTATTCTAGTTCTGCTACTTTGTCTCCTTTCACATTTTCTAAGATCCTCAACTCACTAAAAATGCTCACTACTTTCAAGATATCATGGACCACAGAAACCAATCTGTTTTAATTGCTGTTTATTCCATCTCCATAGTACTTCTTATATTTGTTCTAGATTTTTGATTTCACTTTCTTCGTTTGAGTCTATTTTATTTTCTGGTTTCTAGTCACTCCTCCTTCCAACTAGTTTTGAAAAGTGCATCTTGCTTCATCTTGACATAATTCAGGTCTGACTTTTAAAGGCTAAAGAGTACCATTTTTGTGCAGAAAAAAAATACATCATAAAATACATTCAATACAAGCCATTATTTTGCTTTTATTTACCCTCATTATTTACTTTTACATTTAAGGTTTAATTCCAATGCATCATTAAATTTTGTGAAATTGTGCAAAAAATTCTTATTTCTTCTCCACATGATTTGTTTGAACATAAATAAAGAGAAAGTTATCTCTAGTTATCTGCATTGACCCAATTCATATTACTCCAGAATTAAATACTGTCTCCATCTGATTTTCCATTAAATTTTCATGGCACATTACTTTCAATGTGCAATATATATATACATGTATACATAATGCAAATGAATATGTATTGCAACCTTTTTATTCTCCAGTGCCCTGCACATAGTAGATACTCAATAAATACCTTCTGGCTCAGTTATTATCTGAAACTTTCTCAATATTATATTTTCCCACTCAATTTTGTCTAAGGCATAAAGATAATAGATACTGAATCCATAAGTAACATGTACAACTATCCAATATGAAGAAATTTCAAAGTCAATGAGCAAGAACAGATTAGATGACTTACCATGTCTACATTAGAAAAAAGTGAGGCTGTTGGAAATTAGAGAACTTTAGTAAAAGGATTTATTTAGAGGAAGCCATATTGGGCATTCCCCCTCACCCCTCTAGATGTAGTGCACCTGTGCATTGTTTCAATTCTAATGGTTACAAGACAACTTAGAAATTGTATTATTTGCGTCATACACTTGGAAAACCAGCAGACTGATATCTGACTCAAGGAAGATACCATCTACATCTATGGAGTTGTAGGTGATGTGGCCAACATGGGAAATTTCAAAGCTCCTCAAAGGCAATAAAGCTGCTTTGACAATACCTTTGATAAAGCCTATATCACCAACTCTTGAAATGCAGGTACAAAGAAGTGGCTGGTTCCAGTAGGTGATGACATTTAAATATAAATAAAATGTGATGTTTTGATATTATCTGAAGCTGGATGTTTAAAATTATTTAATTAATCCAAAATGAAGGAAGTCTCTAAGTTCATTTGGGAATGCTCAATCCAGAACTGTTGGTCTCAAGAAGGAAGAGAAGTAGTTGCTGTTCACAAGGACCATTGAGAGAGGCTTTAAATCATCCATCATTGTTCTAGTTTGCTAGCTGCTGGAATGCAATATACCAGAAACAGAATGGCTTTTAACAAGGGGAATTTAATAAGTTGCTAGTTTATAGTTCTAAGGCCAAGAAAATGTCCCAATTAAAACAAGTCTATAGAAATGTCCAATTTAAGGCATCCAGGGAAAGATACCTTGGTTCAAGAAGGCCAATGAAGTTCAGGGTTTCTCTCTCAGCTGGAAGGGCACATGGCAAACATGGCACTGTCATCTGCTAGTTTTCTCTCCTGGCTTCTGGTTTCATGAAGCTCCCCGGGAGGCGTTTTCCTTCTTCATCTCCAAAGGTCGCTGGCTGGTGGACTCTCTGCTCCATGGGGCTACAGCATTCTCTGCTCTCTCTGAATCTCTTTCTCCAAAATGTTTCCCCTTTGATAGGACTCCAATAAACCAATCAAGACCCACCCAAATGGGTGGAGACATGTCGTCACCTAATCCAGTTTAACAACCATTCTTGACTAAATCACATCATCCAGGGAGATGATCCAATCACAGTTTCAAACATACAGTATTGAACAGGGATTATTCTACCTTTATGAAATGACATTTTGATTAAAACATGGCTTTTCTTAGGGGGCACACTTACTTTCAAACCAGCACAATCATCTTAGTTAGAATCTCCATTCCAGAAGGTCAGGGAGCAGACATGCTACTGTCTGCACATGATGGTAGGCACCTTATTACTCTAGCTGAATTGCAAGACTCATTTCTTCCCTCCTGATTTCAGCCCTTCTGTCTATGACCTCCTAACAACAATGCAAACTGCTTAATTGAGACATTAGTTTTTCATGATGTAAAGTTACTACACAACTTCCAGTGCACAAAAGCAACTAAGGAAATCACAGGTGAAAGCTGGAATTTTATTTAGAAGCAGTTTCAGAACTATGCCTATTGAATAATATTAAAGAGACATTAGAGATAGAAAAAAAAGTTGGTTGTATGATGTCATCCATGTGTACTGCTTTTTCAATATTTTATTACAATTGAATGAATTTTTTTTCTGGCCCCAAATTGTATGACGTTATTAACATAGCAGGATTTAGTTCAGCTATTCAATAAGCTGTTTTATGGGAACATTGGGGTGATTTTTTTTTCAATTTTGGTGTGACTAGACAAAGCATTTGTGAGATATTAAACACGATTAAACTAAAGGAAGGCAAATGTGGAAAAGGTTGTATTTTCTACTGAATATTATTTAAATGTTCTACAATGCATGGCAAGAAAATTGTTTCAAACAAGACTTAGTCTATATAACTTTATAATAGATGCAATTTAATAGAACACCAATAAATGTAACTTGGGAGTTAATAATTACATGTGAATACATTTTAGCAAATGGCAATTTCAATATCTAGTCAACTTATGACATAGAGAATTCATGTGTTTTGAATGAGATTATGTTCATATGCTAATCTACCATAGGAAAGAACTCATTTTGCACAACTTTAACTAGGTGTTATTGCATATACTATCTTCACATTGTAATCATTTTTTAATCATTCTGTTTTCAAAATTGTTTTTAAAATGTGTGCAGGCATTAATTGATTGAACATAATTCTTTCTGTTAAGTTTTTTCTTAAATGTGCAGTGATCCTGATAGCAATCCACATGATATTTCCAATCTTACAATTGCCATGTCCATTGTAATTGAATTTCTCATTATTA
The DNA here is from genome assembly GCA_004026745.1 of Myrmecophaga tridactyla. Taxonomy (NCBI): domain Eukaryota; kingdom Metazoa; phylum Chordata; class Mammalia; order Pilosa; family Myrmecophagidae; genus Myrmecophaga; species Myrmecophaga tridactyla. The sequence continues at coordinate 59,091 of PVIY010002277.1, read as the reverse complement.
GTCTAACAAGGAAAAAGAACATAAGAATGAGGTTTTAACTAGCCTTTCTTTTCTTTGGTTTCATCAGTATCCAATCTGGTCCTCATGTATCCTGATTTCAGAAAACTCCTCATAATAATTTGCCATCTACTAAAGGACAAAATATTACCAAACTATCAGATAAGCATTTTTGTATGTAAAGAACTCTTGATGAAAATTATCTTAGAAATACATAACTGGTAGGTCTGTGAATGCATATATGCGGGTATATATGTGTACAAATATATAAAATAATTGGTTAATTTGTAATTTTGGAAATGGAAATACTGGAAAAGAAATAATTAACTCTAGGCTCTATTTATAACATTTTAGGAATTTGGTTCAATAAAATTTATTAAAATAAAAAGAAAGAGAAGTTAAATTACAAAGGTCAATTGAAAATCTGTAGAACATGGTCTTTTAAATGATGGCATACCACCTTTTTTGATTTATTATGACTCTGATACCAAACGGTAGATATCCTTGCCATAATTTATAATGCAAATATTAGTTTTGCATAAATATAAAGTTGGCATAAATAAAATTAATTTGTGGGAGTTATTTGAAACCATCTGACCACTGGGAAATTTAATGAAAGTCAAATAAGGCAAATTTACCTCTGAAATTTACATGAAACTGATCATAACTCCACCTTCAACGTTAAGGAAGTGTTCGATGCCTGCCAAAGTCCCTGAAGATGGTACCTCCTAGGCCACAATGAAAGTTGGTGGTGGGAAGTCAGTCTTACCTGGTCACTGCTGACTCAAAGGTTCTGATATTTCCTGTTCAGTTAGTCAGTAAAGTGATTATTTTGTCTCTTTCTACCTGTTTTCTCCCTGTTTACACCTTATCATTTGATATATCATTCTGTTTGCTTAACTAGGTCTCTTCTTTAATTTCCACCAAAAGAGAAAAAAAAAGCAGCATGCTTGAAGGCATTTCTGAAAGCAGCAAATAGATCTAAAATTTTGGGCAGATGTTGGAGACAACAAAACAACTGTAATTCATTACTCAACATTCCACAGTTTCAAATTTCCTTAGATTTTTCCAGTAATACTGGAATCTCCACCATGCTGCTTGCTATACCTCTTATCTCCTCCTATCCCATCATTTAATTAATGAACACGTAGAAATTGTGCTTAGATAAAATGTCCTTCAGTTTCTTTTCAGGATAATTCAGCCCTTCCCATTTTGCTCTTCCTTTAGGTTGTCCAGTAGCCTATTTTTTAACACTACTTGATCCTCAAAGAAAGATAAATACATGCATGATGAAGAATTTTGGTCTTGTTCTGAATATATACAAAAAATCCTACTATATGAGTTAAAATATAACATATTCCAGTGGATATTCACTACTAAAATATTGCTAACGCAGCATACAATAAGTAGTTCTTATTGAGTGATATCTTTAAAAGCATTTTAAGTGCATTATCTATTTTATTTATTTAGTCCTACAAAATAGCTTTTAGACTGTTAACTATTTTACATATTAGGAATTATTTCATTTTGTTTTATTTGTGTATGTAGCACAGTCTATGCATTTACAATCTTTAAAAACCAGCTGATTCTACTCTGTCCAATTCAATTTTCACCACTTTCTGTATAATTAGCTTGAAATAAGTCATTGCTGAATATTCTGTGGAGAAAAGAAATGTGCCTTCTTAATGGATTAGCAATCCCAAGGACTATGAGTATCAAAAATGTTAAATGTTCCAACAGTTAGACATTCTAGAATAACATTTGCAAATTAATTTAAGTAATACTTTCAAGGAACAATAAACCCAAAGAATCATTGATTGAATTATTTTGTTTAAATAATATAAAAGTTCTCAGCAGAGACCTGTTTCTAAAGTGGTTATTCAGAAATCATCTTTTGCATGTACTTATATTAAAAAGGACATTTTTCCAGTATGTTTTATGCTTGTTTTAGAAGGGATAGTGTTATATGACAGTAAACAACAGAAATCTATCTCCTTTTGACAGCAGTATACTCTTTGCTTTGAGGGGAGATTGTTTTCATTTTGTTTTAATGTATTATTGTTGCAGAAGTATGGATAAAGAAGAAAGTTGTTGCACATATGGGAAAAATAACATTAATAGCTGCCATTTAGCAAATATTATTACATAGATCCCATGATAAATATTTTGTATGAATTATTTCTAATAATGTCACAACTCCCCTATAAAATTGAAAGTAATGTCCTTTCTTAGATTTGATAAAGTTTTATTGAGTTTAAATTACTTATCCCAATTGCATGAATTGCAATTGGTGATATCAGATTTCCAACATAAGACTCTATAAATCCAACTTCTGAATTATCAGAGTATGGCATAATTCTTTTCATCATAGGGAAGCAAGAAGACTTCTTTCATGATTACTGAGATATGTTGAGTAGATACTGCCAGTGTCTGATAAAAAGATTGTTATGAAATATGATGCCTGGCCAGAAAGAAGCCTAGCATAGTGCACAGTGTTTATTACAACTGTCTGGCACACATTAAGCTCTCAATAAACAATTGTTAAATTAGTGAATTAAATTGGAAATGTGGAAAGGGAAGAGCAAATGGAATTCAGTGAGGTACAGGAAAAATCTGATTAGCCCATAAATTCTGTGGATCTTCTCTAAAAGTATCCCTTTGTTAATCAAAACAATCAATTTTCAGGAGAATCTTGAAATGATTAATACAGCTATAATTCCTGAAAAGCATTTTCTTGGAAAGAGATAATAATACAAACGGTGCCAAGAGTTCTATCAGGTACACTCTTATTCACTAACACTAGTCCTTCAGTAAGAGATAAAAAGCGATATGAATCATATTTATTACTTTTAAATTTTAGATTAATTAATATTAGTGGAGGAATGTCAGAGAGCAACATGCATTTCAATACAAAGAGCATGACATTTCATCTGGACTAGGATTCCTGTTTTTGTGAAGTTAAATGCAACCTTTGTCATAGCAAAGGTAATCACAAGGTCAATAATACTAAGTACAAAATGTATATGAAATTCTTTAAACGTTTGAGAGATATTTTGCTGGAATTATTCTACACTGTTAAAATGCATTAGATGTAGGTGAAAGATAAAATTAACTTCGCGAAAACACAAAGAATGAAAATAGCTTAGTAATTACTTAACATGAATTTTTTATTCATTAGTTTTTCACATTTCCTGTTTTTCCATTGATTATTCAGCATAATTAAATCTGAGTATTAAACAAGTTCATTTAAGACATAGGTGTATATAGTTAGCCTGTATTTTGGTTTGAACCTCATTTCAATGTGGATATGCGTGTCTCATTAAAAAATATAATTCTAACATCAATTAATATATTCCAATTCCATCATTTTGGATGCTCATTGATTTTTAGAAAATGTGCTAAACTTTATTGCGTACTGCAGTGAAAGAAAAATTCATGTGGTCTAAATTTTAATTGTAGAAGGATTGCTACTATAAATACTATCTGCACAGTGAATGATAACAAAGAATTCTCCCCAAAGGAAACATGCACACTTAGGATTGTGTTATATAAAACATATGCATGTTTTAACAATTAAAAATGATGTGATTTGCCACAAAGACACATATACACACAATGTAATTCAGTTAACTATATATGTGCCTTTCAAAATAGTATTCTTGAAAGAATGACATGAATTGGAAGGACTCTTCAGAACTAGTCAGATAGCTCAAAGCCATGACTCTATCTTTCAGCCCACTCCCACTCTCCACAACAAAAATATCAGAGAGGCAGAAGCAGCATGAGTGTGGTAATATAAATAGCATTTTGCCATTTTACAATACTCATGAAATAACCCAGCATTCACAGAAGGAAACCTCCCTTTGAAGGTTTCTTTAAGATAGTTTTCTTTTTCCCTCACATGACAGAAGCATAGAAATGGTGGTATCCTTCCATTTACATAAATTGCCACCATTTCTGTTCCTCTTTTGTTTTTTTTATTAATTAACAAAGCCTCTCTTTTATCCTATAACCTTCCAGGTCACAGTCACCTCTCAACCTTCTCTTCCTATTCCAACCTCTACTGAGAACTAGACACCCAGAGGTAAAACTCCATTCGCTGATACTGCTGCATCATTTGGCATCATGTCAGCTGCTTATCAAACATCCTGGCATTAGTTCATATTTTTGTATGAATCAAGGTCACAAATTCATTCTTTGATCCCATATTTAAAGATGTGTAGTGAGTTCTTAAAGAATTGAACACAGATAGTAACATAATAAAATGTTGCTGTTTTTTCTAAGGAATTCTATAATGTTAGCCCATACAAAAGGTCTCACATTAACCTATTAGTTTAGGTTTAAGAATCTAACCTTGGCTTACTCCCCAGTACTCCATGTTGTAGCAAGAGATTTTGCCCAAAAACTTATGCTGAATGAGCCTGCTTGTGAAGTAATGACTATGTTGTTAAAAACTAATCATTTTTTTTTAAATGCTGATTATTAAATATTTAATATTTTTTAATATCATTTATATAATTTCTAGGCAAAAGTGGAACTTTAAATATTCTATTCAATAAGCAAAAGCAATTTTCATTTATTTTATTCATTTCTAGTTCATTATGCATGGGATATGAGTAGAAAAAAGAGGTGATAGAACATAAAGAATTTTGCTGCTCTGGTTCTCTAATCAATTTGCATCAATTAAGAACAGGTTGACATGCATAAAATAGCTTTTAACAATTAATATTAAGAATTCTTCATTTTTCTGGAGTTGTCCTAAATACTTTAATGATTCAAAAAAATTCAAAAACAGATATTTGGGAAAATTGGGTATTGAATATATTGGAACTCTACCATATTCTTAATTTTTCTGTAAATCTAAAATTGTTTTAAGAAGTAAAGCCTTATGAAAATATATGTGGGACATGTTCAGTGTGCTCATTTTGTGAGAAATGGATGGATTAACCATCAAAGTATAGAACTGATAAAACAAATATTTCATAATTTTGAGTCAAAGTAATCATTTGAGTGTTTCAATAAAAATAAAGAATCTTCACATCAATTCAGTATATATTTTAAAGGCTTTATGTTTGTTTACAGGAATCAAGTATATACCAGATATTTGGGGAATCAATGTTAAAAATTGCACAGGTGTTTCAGTGGTAGAATGCTCGTTTTTTTTCATGCAGAAGACCTGGGTTCGATTCCTGGACAATGCACCCCACCCCCAAAAAAAAAAAGATTTGTTTTCCCCTTCTCAACTTTTAAGGCAATTTTAAACAATTGATACATATGTAAAGGAAAGAAATAATTAACTATGTTATTCTTAGTAGGTAAATAAGAAGTGATTTAAAATATAGCCCAAAACCTTAATAATAAAGGTGAATGTATTGGAATTCTCTTGATTTCATACAATTTTGGACTCAGTACTTTAAAGAATAGTAGTAATCAAAATTCATTTAGGGTTTCTTAACTAATAAGAATTAAGAGATGTTCTATGAATGGTCTAGACAATGTCACTGCACTCCCGAAATTGACTTCAAATTTATATGTGTGTGTGATTCTCTGGATGAGAATCAAAAATTGTTTACAAAACCCAAAATTGTAAAGAACCAACCCTATATTCCATCATTTGTAGATGAAAAATGTGAAACTTAGAACAATGAATTGCCTTGGACAAATTTCTGGATATAATTAGTCATAAATTCAGGATTAGCACATGTTTTTCCCATCCTTTATTCTTTCTAATATAAATATTACTTTCAGAAGAATTTAAGGAAGAAAAAGATCTAGTATAATTATTTAGTCATATAATTATATTAAAAGAAGGCATGGTGCCTGCTTATTGAACTGTCTTAAAATCCACAATGTATGTTTTTTTCCTGTTCAAAGAAATCTAGAAAATCTTCTGATAACTTATTTTCATGGTATGGACTCCAGTTAAAACAGTCTAAACACTATCTTTTCCTCCTTTAGGCAAAATGACCTCAGTTCTTTTAACACATTTTACATACTTTTCCATATTTTTTATCATACATACTTGCTCCTTTCTGAAACATCTCCAAGCTTGTCTCATTTCATTAAGATTAGATGGCTCACAATAAAATATACCAAAAACCTTCCATTTCACATAGCATTTCCTAGTCTCTACTTTCTATTCCCGCAGATATTTCACTTAGATAATCACTTTTGTATCTTAAAAGCCCCAGAAATATACCAACATTCACATAAATTAAGAAGATTTTTGAAAATGATTTCATATCTCTTAGGGTGTTCTTCATAAAATGTAGTAGGGCTATGAACTAGTGAAAGAGAATGAGCTATAGAGCATTTCTGATCTGGTTTGAAATAGCTTCGCATCACTTAACTAGTTTCTGATGTTAGGCATGTTATTTTGCTTCATCCTGAAAAATGGGAGTAATTATGTTGAATTTAAAACAGAGGTCAGTGAATGAGTACCCACCCACCAAATCTATCCTGTTGCTTATTTTCGTAAAGAGCTTCATTGAAAGGCAGTAAAGTATACTAGTTTATATATGTATAACTGCTTTTGTTCTAACAACACAGGTGAGTATTTGTGAAAGAGACTTTATGATCTGCAAAATCTAAAGTATTTTTAATCTAAATTTGACTGAAAAAGTTTGCCAAACTCTAACTGGGATTCTTTTTTTAATAATGAATTGATTACATTAGACATTATGATTATGCATTTTTTAGTATCTTGTGTGACTACAGTTGTTGCTTATTAAATATTAATGCACCATCCAAAATATGTATTGACCCACAAGTTTAATGACAGTAATTTAATGAAATAATGCAAAATTGATGACTTGAGTCATTGTCTTTTATTCCATACAGAAATGCAATGTACACAGAATATGATGTTCTCTGTATATGTTCATTTTGTACAATGTTTACCTAATATTCCTCCTAATGACTTAGATCTGTACTTTTAAAATTTATTTAAGTTTGTGATTTTATGTTTGAAAAGAAACTTGGATACACAATGTATAAAACATATAAAATCAAACTTGCCTCCATTTAAGGACAAGAAAGTCTTTTAATACTAGGCCTTTTCATTCTAGATATTTCTTTCTTGTCACTATAAGCATTGATGAAACTTGCAATCTCCTTTCAATTTTAGAGAATTAAGTGCAAAAAGCAGCAATATATGGGTTGATGAGTCTTTGTGATAGGAAAACCATCATTGCTTTTTATCCTAAGTTTTTATTTAATAGCTTTATTTTTAAAATGTTTTAAGCTCAAAGAAAGTAATTATCTAAACATATATAAAATTGGAAAATTTTGGAAACAAAAGTGTGCTGTCTCTTTTTTCCTCTAAGTCTGGGAAAATAGTTATAAATGAATTGAATACTATTACACAGTCTATGCTTTATTCAAAATAAAGTTTGGAATCTCATATGCTTGTGACATTTTATTTTTTGTTTACTTGTCTTTAAAAGTTCCTATAGAGTTTATTTACTGATAAAACATAAGGAATCCCACTAAATAACTGAAACTGAATCTGAAACTACAACTGAGATGATGGCTAAACATAGACACATATACAGAAACATATGCATATGTACTACATATGTACATATATGCATACATACATGCACACATACATATATTATAAATTAAAAATATGCAAACTGCAGCTTTTGGAAAAAGTAGTGCTTTTCCTTTCTAGATCAAGAGTAACAGGAATAGCAAGTAATGCTTTAATCACAGTATGATTTATAATGAGGTGAAATCGTATATCGTGAGAACAACACTGAGTGCAAGGTACAACTGTGCTATCCACTCTGAATTCTATTATTGATTCCCTGGCAATGTGACCATGAGTAACATTATAATTTAATGTAAACAACATTTCTTCAGACATTTTAATAGTAGGATTTTGTTTTTTATTGTTAGTCAAACCCAAGTTTAAGCAATGCATGTAAACTTGCATAAATCGTAGGAAGTTGATATAAGTTGTAATGACTGTGTATTTAAAATCATACTTTCCCAGAACCATGTTTTTTATTTCTCATGCTGAAATAAATGTTCTATTTAATTGGGTGCATGTTGAATATTTGCATGTCGTATATATACACGGTTCCTTTTAAATCTTTCTGCTTAAGATATACATTTTTCTAAAATTGCTCTGGATTAATTAAAGAAAACATGGCAGGTTTCCTGGAGATTTAGATTAGATGATAATAAAGAGATTAAATGACAATAAAAAGATGAAGAGCATGGCAAAATGTCTGATGCTTATTAAATATGTTTCTTTTCAGTATCCCTTTCTCATCAATCCTTAAATTTATTACTTATATTTACAGTTTTCTAGGAAGAAAGATTAATGTGACAGCATTGTCCCTTTTGGTCATCTATGGAACTACATATTCCACAGTCCTAGTGAATTTCATTTATACATAAGGCTTTAACTGTCATCTGTAAACTGATAATAACTGACTTTCCAACTCCAGCCTATATTTCCTTTATTCATTTATCATTTAAATACTTATGATGGGTATGTTTTGGGCTTGTCACACTGCTGGTACACTGGGCAATACACTGGGCAGTAAAGCAAATACAGTCCCTGTCTTCCTGGACATTACATTCATTGGGGGAATCAGAAAAGAAAACAGCAGAATCAGGATTTCAGTTTTGTATAGGTGTGGTGGAGATGTTCATCAGACATCTAAGTAGAAATGTCAAGCAGATCATTTGATATAACTAAGCTTCAGTCCACTCAGCTAATTAATTGTCACCACCAGTACAACAGGGCCAAGCCTGAACTCGATGCTGCTCATCCAATACTCCATCCTAGCCCAATCTGATTCTCTGTCTCTACTCACAGTCTTTGGGAATAGCACCATTCAGTTAAAAAGAAGTTTAAGATTTATTTAAGACCTTCTTTGTTCTTTGCTCCCAATATCTAATTAGTCATCCAATCCTGGTTGATTCTAACTTCTTAAGGTTTGTGTGTCTCTCCTCCCCGCCATATTCATCTGTAATCTGATGCACCATGATAAACTACAAACTGATGTCTCTGGTTTCATGAAAGGATCTTCCTCCAGTGCAGACTTAGGCAGATTACTGCTGGCTAAAGTACTTCAGTGAGTAAACACTCCTTTCTCTATCAAATCCAAACTCCACAGCATGGAATAAAATTCCCTCCATTATCTAGCCCTTGCTTCTACCTCCAACTATGTCTCTCACAAAGCCTTATCTAGAGCTTCATACTTTAGGTACAATAAGTTGTTTTCATTCCCTAAACCTCTTATTGTTATATGAATTATATTTAGGTTGTTTTGTTTACCTTGAATACACCAATCTAGGTCTTTACCTTTTTGACTCCTCTCAATTGTAAGTCTCTCATTGATTCATTTCTCACCTCCTGTGAATCATATTATCAACACTGAACCTACTCTCTTTATAATATTTCTGTTTTAGTTTTCTTTTTTAGATTTGAAGGGATAATGACCAGTGGGTTCATTTATTATGCTTGTATAGATGGCAAATAAGGAAAAAAAGGATTCCAAGGCATATTTCAGAATATGATACACAATGAGCCAAGGATCATGGCAATAAACAATACTATGAATTATGGGCTCAAAACAACTGTCACAGCCTTGCATTCATACTCCCTGACTGTTCATTCAGTCATGGCATGCATAACTCAGCCATATTATGCATATCTTTTTCTTTTCTTTCTGTATCTCATCTGGCTTGTAGATATTCTGCCTCAACCATGTCACTTTCCCTATATTATTTTGATTTGCTAATGATTGCATAACTGAGACATAAGGTGGCAGTACTGTGGCTTGCTCATGAACTTTCATCTACAACTCTCAGAACCTCTTGGCATAATGTCTTATTTTTCATTTAACTTTGTAAGAAAATATTTTGAAACATCCAACTAGTTTTGGTTTTTTCTTTTAATATCAGAGCACAGAGAATACATAGATCACTGCGAAGACTCTAGGTCAATTGCTTTTTATTGCTTACCCTGGTGCTAGGACTATCACAGATTTAAAATTGTGATGCTTAGGCAAAAAGTACAATACTTCAAAATTTCCATTAAGAAAATATAGTAATGAAAAAAGGATCAATCAAAAACCTTTCAACTTTTAATTATTATGTACATATTTTCCTTGTTCCGTTACAGTTATTGATGCACTATATTCATTATTATCAAGCCATACTCATTATTTTTCTAGCTCACTCATATTCAAATATCTTTTCTAGTTATCTTGGAAACCTATGAAATAAATAGAAAATGTAGCAACGACAATAGACTACATATATGATAATTGTATGAAAGTAGCAAGACTGCAATATCCATACCCAGCCTTACAGCATAGAGGTCTGGCTGAAACTCTAAAGAAACCATTTGTCAAAATGAACACCTAAGAGTATAGTTCATTATATGGGATTGACTTCATCTCCCTTCCTTCTTTTCTTCCTCTCTCCCTTCCCTCTTTCCTTCCTTCCTTCTTTCTTTCCTTTCTCTTTCTTTCCTTTCTTCCTCTCTCCCTCCCTTCCTTCATCTCTCCCTTCCTTGCTTCCTTCTTTTATTCCTCCTTTCCCTCCAGTTTTATGGTATATTGAGTTCTTGGATTAAACGTTCCATTTTTCAGGCTTCTTTCTACTGAGAAGATCCCCCATGAGACAATGTTTGCAGCATACTTATAACTGAGGCCAAAAACTGGCATAATGGACAGAAGCTTAATTCAGGTTTGATTTAACTTCAACACAAATGAATAATCACATTTTATTAGTTTTATAGTATGAATTAGAGCGTTTTTCAGATCACTCCACCAGGAGTGCAACTAGTGCTAGTTATTTCATTGATTGCAAGAGAAAAAAAAAAGTTTTTGCATCAAAGCTGACCTGTCCAATGTACCTGAACTCATGATGCAAATGCCACTCAGAATCTTAACAGGGGGCCAAATGGGCTCTTAACTTTCAGAGAAATATAGATTGTCTATTTCATACTAATTCATGAGCTTTCAGAAGCTTCTATACCACCAGGAGACATTTTTTCACATGTTCTTAGTTCTTAGTTTATGAGAAAGAAATTCGGCCTGGCTGGTATATTTTATCAAAACAGGATGACACAGGCCTCATCTACCTACAGATAACAAATCCTTAGAAATGTATCTACTTTCTTGTCTATTTAAAGTCTGGGCTAAATAATATAAAAGTGGCCATTAAGAAAGTTAGACATGCCAGATAACAGGTGAGGAAGAGATTAAAAAAACAAACAGTTTTACTTTGAAGGTGAAATAAGTATAAAAAATATCGTACCTAGTATGAATTTAAGGACATTACTTTTAAAGTATCTTGTTCCTTTTTTTTTGCCTTCGGTGCAAGATCATGTTGCATGTGTGATTCACACTTCTATACATTATGGTTGTCACACAATAGCACCTCAGTTGTGTAAATACATTAATTAATAGAAAAAAAAGGAAAAAGATCTTGTATCCTTCACAGTGACAATCATAATACTGAAAGATTAATATCAAGGATATAATAATGGAAAATGACTAAATTAAACAATTTACAAGCAAGAGAAAAGAAAATATTGAGTTCAGAATTGTGCTCAATCATATACTGGATAATGGCAATGACTGAGAAAGGCTGAAATGCTGAAATGATATCCCCTGTGATTTTCCACCCTTTGAAATTCTTGCCATTGGCATTAGTAATAGTAATTTTTTAGTGATATTGCCTCCAAAGTGCTATAGAGACAATACATTAAATGGTAGCTGCTGAGGTCACAGTAATCTATTTATACAATTAATCTAACATATTGGGAAATTGTTATATTGGACTCTAAGAGAATGAAATTTAAAAAGTTAATCTTGCAAAAGTATATATATATAAGGACAAGTTAGATTTTTTGATTGTGTGTCAGATAAATCATAATGAAATAAGAAATGATAAATTTCTAGTGTTCCTGGATGGAGGCAAATGAGAAATGGAAAGCTGAAAATGAAGCAGAAATAATAAATTTTGTCATCACTTTCAATATGATGATGATCCAATTGGATAAAGAAAGAATATATTTGCAAAGATAAAAAATAAAATCAAAGGCAATGTATTTTAAAATTAATGAAAGCCCTTCCTGGACCATGCACCCCCCACCCCCAAAAGGAAGATAATGAAAATTAATAAAAGCCCTTCTATGAGTAGCAGAGAATACAGCAAAACACCGTTTTATTTGGTAATTTTTTTTGTATGTTGTATGATGGGGGTCACATTTCATTCTTTTTCCATGTGACCATCCCATTATTGCAGCACCATTTGTGGAATTTTTTTTTAGAGGGGGAAGTGCATGGGCTACTTAGTACTTTTTGAGGATGTTGACAGGATGTCATAGTGGCAATGCTTTCAAAATAATATTTTCTTAAACAATCCTTATTTCAAGCTTACAAAATTTGAGAGTTTGGTAGTAACTAGTTTGTGATCAGCTGATTGTCACATGTGCTCTTTAAGGTAAATTAAGTTTCCACTTAATGGTCAATGAAGTTATTGAAAACCCAAGTGTTTTGAGACTGAATGCTATTTATTCACTTGATTTCTCTGAAAATAGCATGATATGCCTTCTACCACGGGCCTTTAATCTCTGCTCTTTGGAGCCTCCCATGGTGGACTAGAAAAGTAAGGAGGAGAGAAGAGCACTGACCTCTCCCTCTGCCCTTCCACCAAGGAAATTCCAGAAATTTTATAAATTTTTTGGCTTTCTTATAATATTTCTCACAAATTTTCTGTGCTGCATGTAAACTTGAAAATCAATATTCTTTTAAAGCTGAGAACATAAACTAGCATACAAACAGAATAGTACTATAGACATAGTACTTTTTGTCATGCACAGTGCTTTTAATATTGCCAATTTAGAGTTAAATTGCCTGCATTTCCATATCTTTTAGGAAGAGAGAGAGAGAGAGATATCTAGCCACGCATTGCTTGAACTCCCCATAATAAAACAAGTAACAACCATCCCCATAAGAAAGGATGTGCACTCTTAGGCCACCCCAGAGGGAATTACCACCACTACAAGTCTTCAGCCAGGCTCACTCATTTGTGTCACCTACTAAACTCCTATAGACAATAGAGTTTTAGCCTTGCTAGGTTAACTTTTCAATGAGTAGTCAATCAGCACGTCAAATATAAAGCAACCAAAGTATGGGAATGAGAACATGATTAGTAACTGAGGGTCTTTCTATTTGACTACATTCATTCATTCATTCTTTCCTTCATATTCTTTCCTTTCCTTCCTCCCTGCCTCCCTCCTTCTTTCTCCCTTCCATTCCCTTTCCTATCCAATCTTTAGTTTTTTTTTTTCATTTTGCAGTGAATGAGAAACTAGCCATAAACTGAAGTACATAAGAGCAACCATTTCCCCATTCTTCTAGGGGTATAGAATTAATTTATTCAACTCAGGGTTCCTTTATTTACTCCAACAGCTTTCAATACTTTGGGCAATAACTGCCCTGTAGTAAGATGCCATGCAGAACCATTTACCTAATCCATCCACTTAGAGTCCTCTAAACTTCAATCACTCATTTAAGCAGCACTGAACTGATTCTTTTTCAGTCCTGCTGTTCTTTTCTGAAGAAACACTATAATCTCCATGCCAGGCTTTAGGACATGAGCAACCTTGGGTGTCACCATTGTTGCTCTAGAGCATAAGGATCTCTCTAAGGCTGTGGCAGCTTTTGTTTGCTTTCTTCTGAGTTACAGCTATTCCTAGAAGCAGTGACCAAAGAAATGTTCTAAATGTGTAAATGGGGGAGAAAGAACTGTGGATAAAAAGAAAAAAAAATTCAGCCTAACTTACAAACAGAACCTACAATCCATGAAATTGCAATGATCAAATCGCATATCCTTCTTAACTTCATTCCGTTAACATCCCTTTTCACCAGGGTCCAAATATAGTTACCAAAGCTCCTCAAAACAAAGGGCTAAGTAAATCAACCAGCTGAAAGCCTAATTAAATTCACTGGGCCATGAAGTACATAAATGTCTAATATCTGTAATGGGCTAAGAAACAATTACAAACTTTGCTTGTAATAGCACAGGGAAAGAGGAGGAACATGAGTTGTTTCCAGTGTTAATGAATGAACTCATACAGCATAGAAAGCAACATTAAGAGTATGTGAAAATGAAAGATAATCAATAATGTTAAATTCATTGATAGGGGATTTGCAAAATTAGGTTTATTAGTAAGAAAATGGAATTGAAATTGATAAATACAGCATAGTCACTAGACAAAAAGAAATCAAGACACCATCTATCCAAAATCTTATGTCCTAGAACTCAGTAGTTCATTTTGAAAGTTGCATGCTCACAACGCACATGCACATCTTATTTTATTTATAGGTGAATGCAATACATTTTAAGGCATATGTTGTTTTGATTAATTAGAAGAATTAGTTGCAACTAATAATCAGATATCAAATTTAGCTTGATGAGGAAGTACTGTCTCATATTGTGCTACAGTACAGGTCAATTTCTCCAGACTAGAGTTGGAAAACACAGTTGTGTGGTGGCATTGTCATTGTCCTATATGTTTAGATTAAATCTCAGAAGCTATTTTTAACACTTTGTTTTTCTTTGATATCAGTTTCCAATAGATCTTTATCATCGATCAGTAATAATTTTGTTAAAGAATGCCATTGTTTCCTTTTAACATCTGCTCTCATCTCCATACCTATATTAATATAAGCTCTTCTTTAAGACTTTCCTAGGCTGTATTCTTTCCCTAGTCTTCCAATGTAGGATATAAGCCAGAACACTCCAGGACCAAACTCAAGGATCAAAGGACATTGGACAAGGGAGTTCTATCAGGGTGGAACTAGAGGCATCCCGATAATCAAGGAATTTACTCAAAGCCAGATAAGGAAGTTGATCAAATCCCAATGGTAGGATTTGATCATTTGTCTGGATAAATGACTGCAGTAGTTATTCTTCAATTTTTTTCAAATGAGAATTCTTGCTTTGGGTTTCCAGTTCCTTCTCCGGCATTGCATATTTGATATCCCCAAGTTTGATGTTTGAATTTTGGTTTATAGGTTGGCAGGTGTGCTGGTTTGAAAGGATGTAGGTCCCCTAGAAAAGCCATGTTTTAATCTAAATCCCATTTCATAAAGATGAAATAATTCCTATTCAATATTATATGTTTGAAACTGCAATCAGATCATCTCCCTGGAGATGTGATTTAAGAGTGATTGTTTAGCTGGGTTAGATGACGACATGTCTCCACCCATTTGAGTGGGTCTTGATTAATTTCTGAAGTCCTATAAAAAAGGAAACATTTTGGAGAGAGAGGGAGATTCAGAGAGAGTAGAATGGCATAGCCATGAGAAGCAGAGCATCCACAACCCAGTGACCTTTGGAGATGAAGAAAGAAAATGCCTCCTGGGGAGCTTCATGAAAGAATCTAGGAGATGACACCATGTTCGCCATATGCCCTTCCAGATGACAAAGGAACCCTGACTGTGTTCACCATGTGCCTTTCCAGATGAGAGAGAAACTCTGACTATGTTTGCCATGTGCCCTTCCACTTGAGAGAGAAACCCTAAACTTCATTGGCCTTCTTGAATCAACGTATCTTTCCCTGGATGCCTTAGATTGGACGTTTCTATAGACTTGTTTTAACTAGGACATTTTCTTGACCTTAGAAATGTAAACTAGCAACTCATTAAATTCCCCTTTTTAAAAGCCATTCTGTTTCTGGTATATTGCATTCTGGCAGCTAGCAAACTAAAACAGGTTTCAGAAACCTGATGAGAGTATTCTGCATCACCCATGTGCCTTGAATTTTAAATCGGAGACATAGTTAGGTAGGATGCTTTGGGTTGCCTTGCTTGAAAAGGGCATGAATCTGTTCTAAATGTGGAAGACCAGTTATGTAAGGCAAACTGTTTGCCTGAAGCCTGAGTTATTACTAATTTCAGTGGTATATCCAAGCAACAGAAAGATTGTATAATGCCTTGCCATAGATGTTTTATTGCTGAGCTTCTGTCATTGCTTCTTACTTTTTCATAATTGCAGATTGGAGAAAATAATGTGGCAATGTGTGACATATATATGCTAATTATGATCTTATTTTATTATGATGACCATTATCATAGTTATCCTAGTTCTATAGGCCTGGAACCCCACCATGAAACTCATGATAGTCTAGCTCCAGCTCTCCTCCTGGGATATCATACTTTTCCATTTCTCTCTTTCTTTTTTTTTTTTTAAATAATGTATTCTTTTTATTTATTTTTATTTTTTATTTTTTTTATGTATTTTTTAATTTGCATATGGGCAGGAGGCACCAGGGATCGAACTCCAGACCTCCAGCATGGTAGGTTGGAGCTCTGCCTGCTGAGCCACGGCAGCCGCCCCCATTTCTCTCTTTCATACTCTAAAGTCTTGATTCAAATATATTGGCCTCTTGAGAGCACCACTAATCTCTAAAATAGAAGCTTTGTAATGTCAGATGTACTCTACATTTTTATCATTATATATCTTGCCCATTGCATAAACTTTAAAAAGACTGAAGAATAAAGAATAAATTGTACAGCATAGTCATAGTCTTTGTCATTTAAGTTTTCTCCCCTTTCCAAACCAGCATGCCACACATTTTATAACTAGTCTTCATAGATTATAAGATTAAAGGAAGATAAACCTTAAAATGCATATCAAAAACAAAAAGGTAGTGTTGAATATTAGAACATTTGGATTAAACTCAATTTGTCCATAAATGAAAAGGAAAAGGAAAATTTTAAGTATTCTCTAGGGTAAAATGATGAAAGTATGCACTTGTAGTTTGATGCTTAGTCTAGTCCATTAAAGTTAGCTGAAATGACAACTGCATTAATGATATTCTTAGTAGAAAAGGGTGACTAATATTAAGCTTTAAATTATTTAAAAGAAGAAACTGTGAAATTAAGGTGATAGAATATTCTCTGCATTCATTAAGTCTGCAGATAACATTAAATAAGAGGGGAAAGAAAGGACCTGAGAACATGAATGATACAATCACCATTCCAAGTGACTTTGAAAAAAATGGAAAAAGGTAGAAAAGATACAGTAAAGATAAGGTGAGGGTAGAATATCTAAAGAGAAAACTATTTTTTCCATTACAAAGCTACAAGAAATATAAGTGTGGATGAAAAATAGCTAAGTGTCATAACAGAGAATAAACTAGCCACCGTCTCTGATGCAGCCCTGGAGAAAGCAAACCCAAGGCTGAATTTCTAAATAGAAGCCATGCAGCCGGAACCATGAGGTAATTCTTTTTTGATATTCAAGAGAGTCTTAGTTTGTTTTTATAATCAAAATTAGAGCTGTTGTGGAAAATGTAGGGAGTCTTCAAAAGAAGGCAATAACATCAGTTTAAGGTTTAAAATTAGCTATAATACTTTAAAAAGGCAAAGAAACAGGAATTATTCCCCAAGTAAGTGAAGAGTGAAGAGCAACATAAAATTTCGTTGAGATATGAGGAGGTTTTCTAAGGGCTGTTAATATACTAGCAGGAGACAGTACAGAGATGAAAATCAAAAATTATTTTTCTTTCATCACCATTGTTGATGTTCTTAGTAACTTTATGAGTAGATCACATTACCAACTCCAGTATACTGTGTGGAAATTGAGGTTTATTAGATTAAGTATTATATCCCATAGCCATAAAACTAACACTTGTTATTGATGCTTGTGCTTGTCTGACACCAAAACCCATATTCTTAACATATATAAAAAAATTAGACTCTCTTTCAGTTTCTTGGAATGCTCAAGAAAATGCCATGCAACAGGTTGATTTAAAGAGCTGAAATGTTTTAGTTCACAGTTTTGATGCTAAAAGAAAATCCAAACCAAGGCAACATCAAGGCAAAGCTCTCTTCCAATGACTGGCTGGCTGCTTGTAATCCTTGGTCCTTGGTTTCTCTGCCACATGATGATGCATATGGCAGACTCTGGGTTCCATTGAATTTCAACTTCTTGCTTCTAATGGCTTTTTCTCTGTCTTTCTGAATTTCATTCTTATAAAGTGCCCTAACAATAAAATTAAGTCCCATCCTGGACCATATCCTAACTAAAGTAACCTTATCAAAGGGTTCTACATACAATGGGTTCATGCCCACATGAACGGATTAAATTAAAGATCAGGATTTTCTGGGGTATGTAACACCACAGGGTCAATATGGGGGGGAGTGGTATTTTTTTGTTCCATTTACACCATTGGATTCCCAGAGGTATGTGCATGCCAATTGTGAAATAAATATTTACTGAAAGATTATAGCAGATCACAAAATGTTGGAGATATAAAGAAACAATTTAGAAGATGCAAAAGAACTTATGTGAAGAGAGAAATGCAATTTTAAATGGATGCAAATTTTGTGGCTTTATGGATTGAATCGTGCCCACCCCCATAGACATGTTACATCATAACCCTGGTCCTGTAAATGTTTCCCTTTTTGTAAATAGGATTGCTGAAAATGTTACTAGTTAAGATAAAGCCAAGCTGAATTAGGGTGGACCCTTTTCCAATATGACTACTGATCTTTTAAGGAGAGTTTATTTGGATACAAACAGAGAAGCAGAGACAGGGATATATGGCCATATGATAGAAGTACTGATTATGTTGTACAGCCACAAGCTGAAAAACACCTAAGGCTGCTAATCAGAACAGAGGCATGGAATGGAGTCTCCCATTTAAGAGAAGGCATAGTCTGCTGACACCTTGATTTCAAACTTCTAGTTGCAGAATTTTGCAAAAATACATTTTTGTTGTTCAAACCAACTAGTCTGTGGTATTTTATAACAGAAGTGCTGGCCAACTTAAACAAACGATTAGAGTAATACTCTTTATTTAGGCATTTTATCATATCAAATATTTTAGTGCTGGACTATGGTGACTGTGCCCTAGTAACTTTTACAGGTTTCACAATTTACAAAACGTGTTTTTTTTTTTCTTGTGAGTACTAAAAAAGGGAGGAAAAATACTGAAGTCAGTTTCATCGACTTTGTGTAAAAGTTTCAACAAAATAACAAGAATATGGAAAACCTGTGAAGCCTGGAAACAATATATAATATAGAATAGGATATATGGTTGGGGCTAAAGTAATTCAGAACATAGGGGTAAGGAAGACAGTTTTTATATTTTAGAACTGCACATACTCTTTGAGACCAAAGGAAGAAACCTTTATTTGGACTGGAACTGAAATTTTCTATAGCGCATAATCTAACTCAATATGTCTGTATAGCTCATTTGAACAATTAAAACATAGGAAGCCCAGAATAAGAAAGAGGTCATTAAATCCGGTATAGAGTATTGTAATACCAGAATATATCCTAGAGTATATTAAGCAGATAATCAAAAAGTCTTGGCAAAGTCCTTTGAGGGATGGGAGAAAGAATATGGAACTATTAAACCTTACCATCAGGGAATCCCCTGACAATGTGTCAAAGTTTAGAGACACCCAAATCAATAGGCCATGCCGTCTATCCTGAGGCTTACTCTTGTGAAGCTTATGTAGATAGCAGAGAAGCTTAGATTACCTATAGGTATACCTAAAAGTTACTTCTGGAGGATCTCTTTTGTTGCTCAGATGTAGTCTCACTCTCTCTAAGCCCAACTCTGCAACTGAAATCATTGCCCTCCCTGTTATGTGGGGCATGACTTCCAGGGGTGAAAGTCTCATTGGCAACATGGAGATGACTCCCAGGGATAAATCCAGCCTTGGTACCATGGGATAAACAATTCCATTCTGACCAAAAGGGGGAACAGAAGTGTAACTAATAAAGTATCAGTGGTAGAGAAAGTTTAAATAGAGTCAAGAGGCTACTCTAGAAGTTGCTCTTACACAAGCTTCATTTAGAGCTTGCTACCTATCATAACCTGCCAACCCCCAACCAGGACCATTCCAGCCAATCCTAAAGAACTCTTAGGGCAATATGTAGGATTCTACAAGTGTTCCAAGAGTAGAGTAACTTTCCAGCAACCTACAATTTCCAGATGGGTCCCTGGTCCAGATAAGTCCTGAAACCTAGAGAGCCCAGCGTCTCTAAAACATGAGATATCTCCATCTCCATACCCCATGTTAATGATAGATCCTTTCAATATGAAAAAGTTAGAATGGCCATAGCCAAACCTCCATAAAGAGAGGAATGGAAAGATAAAAGGTGATGGTGGAATTATACAGTGAAGATAAGATTTAACAAATGATTATGAATGCTGAATCATTAAATTGATATCTCTTTTAGCTTCCAATATCTTAGAGCAGCTAGAAGTAAAAACCTAAAATTTTGGAATTGTAACCCATGTCAAACTGTGGTGCTATGCATTGAAATTTATTGGTTTTTTTTCTTTTTTGTATATATGTCATTTTTCACAAAAAAAGAAAGAAAAAACATTGATCGTGATGATAAAAAATATATTTAAGCTGTCTAGTCTCCTATATTCTGGATCTGCTAGAAGGAAAAATCTGAGAGGAACATATGGAAGCCCATGACAAACACTGGGATCTGTCCTGTAACTACTTATTGAAGAAGCGCTTTGAAAATTATTGCTTTTTTATTTCTTTGCTTTGTATATATGTTACACTGTACAGAAAAAAAGTTAAAAAATAGAATAGGATATGTGGAGATTTTTAAAATAATTAAAACATAAATCTGTTATATATAAAAATGTTTATCAGAAAGAAGCAATGATGATAATGCAAATATTATGTTTAACATAATATTATTAATGGAATGTATTTGTTTTTAATTTAATAGAAATGTATTAAAAATCATAGTCTCATGTTCTACAATCTTGCATAAATAGAATGAGAGATCAAGTTTGGATTTTAATGATAAGTGAATAAGTTGTGAAAATACCATCTGTTTTTGACAGAAATATAGGTTTTAATAGGACATTATGCCATTAATTATTCACTTGTTAGCAAGTTATAAAGGTGAGATGTATGTTATTTATTCACTTATTCATTCATTCACTCATGCATTCATTTATTTATTATCATCCAAGACAAACAAATTTGGGGAGTGTTTTAGCTAGGGTTCTCTAGAAAAACAGAATAAGCAGGAGATATCTGTAATTATAAAATTTATAAAAGTGTCTCTTGTAACCATAGGGATTTAGAGTCCAAGGTCTATAGGGCAGGCCATGAGCTGGCAGCTCCAATAAACATCCTCGACAAACTCTCAGGAGAGGGTATCCAGCTGAAGCAGGAACAGTGATTGTCTCATCTGAATCCTCCTTAAAAGCCTTCGGATGATTAGATTTTGCAACACTTATTGCAGAAGACATTTCCTTTACTAAATACAGTCAGCTGTGGATGCAGCCAACATGGTCATGATTTAAGTTCGTGAAATGTTCTCATACCAACAGGTCGGCACTTGCCAGACCAGATGACCGGGTACCACCACCTGGCCAAGTTGATGCATGAACCTGACCATGGCAGGCCATCCATTGTCAATTTGGTAGCTATACACAACACCTTAGGCTGTATTTAATCTCTTAGTAGAAAAAAATAACAGACACATTTTTTCCTTGCCTAACAATACTCGACTGTCCCATGTACAGCCGGAAATGCATTAAATCTCTCCAGAGTAGGATGCAAGTCTTTGGATAATATTCACTCTAATACTTGATTTCTTACTAATTAAATACTGTAACTTGAACAAAACAGCTTATGCCATATGATAAAGGGGATAAGATAAAGAGGAAATCAAAGATATTTGATTTATGTATAAATACATAGATACTAATTACAAAGCAAGGAAGAAATATTCATACCATTGCAATCTTGATTTCTGTAACTGATCACATGGTCGTAGTTCATATTTCTCACTACCTTCTTCCACTACCCATTCCATGTTCCTCTACCCTTAGCAAGCACTTCAGCTGGCTGTGGTTCTTTGCCTCATGGAGTGACCCAAACTTTCATTCCTGAAGCTTCAGAGCCATTGGTAATCCTGCCTGGATTAGGTTGTTGCAGCTTTCTATTGATTTTAATCACAGGGCATAGTAGTGCTAAAAGACGTCCTAGGAGATCTTGCTAATGGTTGGCTAGTATCCATAGAACAGCCTTAAGAGATGCCATAGGGAATCTCCTATATACCAGGAAAACTCTTTTTTTCCTCCATTATGTAGTTGCAGTCCTAATTCCCCCTGATAGGGTCAATCACCCCAACCAGTAAGGTAATTCCCTTCTTGGCTTGTTGATTGAGGGGTATGAGTAACTAAAGTGACCAGGTGGCAGCCTTAGATTCCAATTCAATGGAATCAGTGTTGCTTCTTCTGGTGGAAACACTCTCCCTTCTGGAACTAAAACCTGTAGGCCAGTAGAGCTCAAGGTCACAGAGACAGTAAGCAAAATTTTTTCTAGTGGATCACTAGTGGTAATAGTGAATGGTGTCACTCCCATTTCCACCCCTTGATTCCTGTATTCAAGGATCCTGGCTATGGGAGAAAGAACATATACAGTGGCTGCTGATTCAGAGCATACACAGCTTCCTGGAGAACATCATCCCAGCCCTGAAAGGTATTGCCACCTAATTGGCACCATAATTGAGTTTTCAAAAGGCCATTCCACCATTCTATCAATCCAGCTGCCTCTGGATGCTAGAAGAACATGGTAAGACCAGAGAATTCCATGAGCATGTGCCCATTCCCATACTTCATTTGCTGTGAAATATCAGAAGCAATGTTGTGTGAAATACCATGATGATGGATAAGGCATTCTGTAAGTCCATGGATGGTAGTTTTTCCAGAATCATGTGTGCAGAGAAAGCAGAGCATATCCAGAGTATGTGTCAATTTCAATTAGAACAAATTGCTGCCCATCCCATGATGGAAATGGTCCAATGAAATCAACCTGCCACCATGTAGCCAGCTGATCACCTCAGAGAATGGTGGCATATCGGGAGCTGAGTGTGGGTCTCTGTTGCTGGCAGATTGGGCACTCAGCAGTGGTTGTAGCCATGTCAGCTTTCATGAGTAGAAGGCTATGTTGCTGAGTCCATGCGTAGCCTCCATCCTTACCACCATGACCATTTTGTTCATGAACCCATTGGGCAATGACAGGAGTTGCTGGGGGAAGAGGTTGACTAGGGTCCATAGAACAGGGCATCTTATCCACCTGGTTGTTAAAACTTTCCTCTGCTGAAGTAACCCTCTGATGTGCATTCACATGGGACAAAAATACCTTCATGGTTTTAGCCCACTCAGAAAGGTCTATCCACATACTTCTCCCCCAGACCTCTTTGTCATCAATTTTCCAATCATGCTTCTACCAAGTCCCTGACCATCCAGCCAAACATTAGCAACAGCCCATGAGTCAGTATGCAAACGCACCTCTGGCCAGTTCTCCTTCCAAGTAAAATGAACAACCAGGTGCACTGCTCAAAGTTCTGCCCACTGGGAGGATTTCCCCTCACCACTGTTCTTCAGGGACATACTGGAAAGGGGTTTTAGTGCTGCAGCTGTCTACTTCTGGGTGGTACCTGTATATTGTGCAGAACCATCTGTAAACCAGACACAAATTTTCTCTTCTTCAGTCAATTCACTGTAAGAACTCCCAAAGAGACCATAGCTCTGGTCTGGGAAAGAGAAGGTAATATGGCAGGAGTGCAGAACATGGGCATTTCGACCACTTTCTCATGTAACTTACTTGTGCCTTCAAGATCTAATCTGGCCCTATCTCATATATACTATTGCCATTTTATGATAGAGTGCTACTGCACATACCAAACTTTATGACTTGGTGGGTCATACAACACCCAGCTCATGATAAGCAACTCAGGTCTCATGGTAACTTGGTAGTCCATGGTTAAGCCTTCAGTCTCTACCAAGGCCCATTAGCAAGCCAAAAGCTGTTTCTCAAAAGGAGAGTAGTTATATGAAGCATATGGTAACAGTTTGCTCCAAAATCCTAAATGTCTGCATTGAGACTCTAGTATAGTGGTCTGCCAAAGGCACCACTCAGTATTTCTTTTTGCCATTGATACTTCCAGCACCATTGGATCTGTTGAATCATATGTCCAAGTTGCAGAGCAGCTTGTGCAGCAGTCTGGACCTATCACAGAGCCTTCTTTTGTTTTGGTCACCACTCAAAATTAGCTACTTTTCTGGTCACTTGATAAATGGGCTGGAGTAGTACATCCGAATGAGGAACACGTTGTTGCAGTATAACAGAGGCCTCCCCCAAAATGACCTGGCCTCCCTTTCAGTCAAAGGGCTCTGGGTCTGTAGACAGAAACACATCTGGAAATTGATTAAGGGGCCATGACTCTCTGCTTTTGTAATTCAAGTTAGACTTCTGTTCACTTGATCTAGAACTCTTCTACTTATAAAGCTCAATAAAGAATTTGGTAGACTGCCCATCTATTGTACTTCCAGGTACCCCATGATCTACTATCCAAAGCCAAAAGTCTCTGCAAGTTAGATTATTTTGACTCCTGCTTTGAGTCTGATGTCCATTATGATAGCCATGTCTACCTTGTCTTTGGCTACTAAGTGCAGCCACTTGGCTTCTGACAACTTAGGATCCAATTATCCCCATTGTGTTCAAGGATTCCAGCAGTTCCCACAGTAATATCTGACCTACAGAGAAGTGCAACTACAGAGCTCTTCAGGGATGATGGTGCTAATCTCACAAATTTATTTCTCACAGTTCAGGTAAAAGGCACATCCTCTGGACATTCCTGGGGTGTATGAGCAGGCTTTCCATGATAAATTCACTTTAACATTCCAATCCCTCTAAGCCTCTGGATCCCCTCATCTACATTATACCAGTGCAGTTCTGGCATTTCAACCTCAGTAATGTCAGCCATCTTTTGATCCATGTTTCAGCCAACCATCCAAACAAGTTGTTAATGCCTTTTTCAGCCCCTTGAACTATAACACTGAATGCAGAATCTCTGCTTAGTGGCCTCATCTCAATAACTTCAGCCTGATCCAGCTTTATATTCCTCCCACCATTATCCTACACCCTTAAAATCCATTGCCACATATATTCCCCTGATTTCTGTCCATATAAATTGGAAAACTCATGCAAATCTTTTGGAGTATAGCATATCTCCTCATGGGTGACACTTTGTACTTCACCTTTTGGGGCCTGTTGGGACTTTAGTCTAATTATAGGTTTCAAAGAAAAGAGGGGTGGTGGGCATGATTCATGAAAAGAATTATAAGTATCTTTCAAGCTAACTACTTAAAGGCATTCATTTGCACTTTCATCTGGTGAAACAGCATTAATCACTTCAGGCAGAGAAGCAAGGGCTGTTTCCCCATAGGGGGTAGCTAAGTGCTCCACAGACACTGAATAGTTAATCCCTTCAGGTGAAGGTTGGGTGGCCAACTCCTCAGGGCAGGTTGGAGATGGGATCGCTATGGACTCATGGGCAGACCATTACAGGGTTATCTAGAAAAGACTCAGCAGGATCTATGGTTTCAATACCTCCACAGCCATCATTATCAACCCATATTTTGCCATCCCACTTCTCAGGGCCCCACTCCTTTCCAATCTATACCCTCACTTTAAAGGGCAGACAAATGCAAGGTTGAGATTTTAGTTTATGTTATAAATTTGCTACTCTAACAATGAGACTCTGAGTTTTATTTTCAGACATCTCAAATCTGTGGCTACAGGAAATAATATTTTCCTTCAGGGCAACTCATAGAAACTTTTACATTTGCCATATGTTGCATAAGCTTCTCATTTGAAGCCTTAAGCTTATCCCTTTTCCTCATCAATTTATACAGCATACCTAACAACAACCCGCCAACATCTCTATACCTCTTAATTCCACAAAACTCTGTAAAAGTGTCAAAAACATTATCACCCAGAGCCTGGCTTTGTATAAGCAAATAACTATCAGAATTGAATGGTGATATTTTGATTGTCTTTTTTGCCAGCTCACCCCATGGATTGGCAGTGTTATTCTGATTATGGGAAACAGAGTCATTAGTACCTCTGAGTTTTAGAAGGCAATCATAAAAACCCATTTTTAAGATTCTGTTTCTTAAGACCCACTTCCAGTTCCAAGATGAATTAGCTAGCATTCTCTAGAGAAATAGAATCAGCAGGAAATATCTGTAAATATAAAATTCATAAAAGTGTTTTATGTAACCATGGGGATGTAGAGGCCAAAGTCTGTAGGGTAGGCAACTAGCTGGCAGCCTCCAATGAAGATTTTCAATGAACTTTCAGGAGAGGGTGACTGAGCAACAATGGGGATGTAACAGTCCAAGATCTGTAGGGCAGGCTGCAAACTGGCTGCTCCAATGAAGGCCCTCAATGAATTCTCAGGAGAAGTTGCCTGGCTGAAGTAGGAAGGGTGAATGTCTCTTCTGAATCCTCCATAAGACTTCTAATGATTAGATTAAACTTCACTCATTGCATAAGACACTCCCCTTAGCTAATTGCAAATACAATCAGCTGTGGATGTAGCCAAAGTGGTCATGATTTAAGTCCATGAAATGTCCTCATAGCAACAGACAAGCCAGTGCTTGCCTGGCCTGACAACCCGGCACCTTCACCTGACCAAGTTGGCATATGAACCTGACCATAACAGGGGGTCATCTTAGAGTTTTCACTGTCTTTTTCTAATGTTAAGCCAATTAGAGTCTGTCAGAAGTTCTCTAGCACTTGCCTATTTCATATTTTTTAAAAAGGTAAAGATAACCAGATTTTCATATAGCAGGCATGATTCTTTTTTTTTTTTTAAACTATTTCCTTTCTTTGCACTCTTCATATTAATAGAGAGTCTATGGACTCATTTGAGAGACACTATGTCTCAACAGAATCAGCCTGACACCTTATTTTATTTTTTAATCCCCTGTTATCCTTCCAGTCTAGATAATGAAGACAACAGAAATTTAATGAATTCTACTATAAATTAATATAGTGATACACAAGTTTAGAAAATAGAAATATATCATAATATTACCTCTCTATAAAGTCTACAGTAAATGATTTGATTTTTTTCAGTTCTAGATATAACATGAGAAAGAAAATATTAAATAAAATAACTGGAATACTGGAGTTCATAAAAGAATATGGAAATGGAGACACAATACAGAAAATTACTTCATTTTTCTCCATAATATACATTTGTAGTTAGCATTTGGTTTCATTTTCTAAGCCACAACTTGATCTTCTTTATTATCTAATCCTTAGTTTATATTCTGAAGAAAAATATTTTCTGTTGTTATGTGATATTTCATAAGTATTTTCTAAATGTTTTCCCAGTCATTTCATGCTATACTCTGCATAAAAAGTTGTCAGTTATCATAAGGATCTTTCCTAACAGTAGTCGGCTATGACTTTTAAAAAATGTGTAAATGTTCTTCATATCATTATTCTTGAATAATTCCTTCATTTAGAAATTACTTATTAATAACCAAAAATCTGATTGTTTTCTGCCTTCAACTATAATATATCTTTCTTATTTGAAAAGGAACTTTTTTCTCATATGTCAGACTGAGCAATATAAGAAAATACCCTTTCAGATTCAAGCACATATAAACACTTCTCAGTATAAACATTTGCAAAGTAGAGCAAAGCATTTCAAATGAAAGAAAGTAATAGGAATTAAAATTAAGAGAACCTTCAAAATCAGAACCCTGAAAACTGCTAAAGACACACATCCTACTGGCATATTCAAACTAGATACTGCATTTAGGACTTCAGCGGTGGGATTTTTTTTTCTTTATTAGAGAAATTGGGAGATTACAGAGCAATCATGCATAAAATACAGGATTTCCTTATGCCACCCTATCATTAACACCTTGCATGGGTGTAGAACATTTGCTACAAATTGATGATAGCCCATTTTATAAGTGCACTATAAACTATAGCCCATGGCTTAACTCATGGTTTGCTGTTTTTGTAGTGTAATTTCACAACTTAAAAAAATATATTCTGTTACCATATATACATTTAACATTTCTCCTTTTAATCACATTCAGATATATATTCAGTACTGTTAATTATGTTCACAATGTTGTGTTACCATCACCACCATCCATTGCCAAAACATTTTCATCATTCCAAATAACAAACCTGCATGTTTTAAGCCTTAAATTCCCATTCCCTATCCCTACTCCATCTCCTGGTAACCAATAGTCTAGATTCTGAATTTATGAGTTTGCTCATTCAACTTGTTCAAAATTAGTAAGAGTATACAGTATTTTTCCTTTTGTGTCTGGCTTATTTCACTCAGCATAGTGTCTTTAATGTTTATCCATGCTGTCCCATGTATCACAACTTTATTCCTTTATTCCATTGTATGTATATACCACACTTTGTTTTTGCATTCATTGGTTGATGGACACTTGAGTTGCTTCCATTTTTTGATAATTCTGAATAAATGCTACTATGAACATTGATGTGCAAATATGTTTGAGTCCCTGCTTTCAGTTATTTGGGGCATACCTGGTAGTGGGATGGCAAAACTGTATGGTAGTTCTACACTTAGCTTTATGAGGAACCACTAGACTGTCTTCCACAGGAGCTGCATCATTTTATATTGCCACCAGCAGCAATAAGTGCTCCTATTTGTCTTCATCCTATCCAATTCTTGCTATTTTCTGTTTTGAATTTTTTGTAGTTTTTATTAACAGCATTCTAATGGGTAAGAAACGGTATCACATTGTGGCTTTCATTTGCATTTTCATGATGACTAATGATGTTCAGCATCTTTTCATATGCTTTCTGGCCATTTGTATATCTTCTTTGGAGAGATGTCCAAAGAAAATTCACACACTATGCCTTTGCCTCAAGTTGATGTGAGGTACAAATTCTTATTACAGAAGGTAAGGTCAATCAATTCTGAGCTGACATATTAACATAAAATCTGCTCTTTAATTGAAAAAAAGTTTGAATGTCCTGTGTATTAGTTAGGGTTCTGTAGAGAAACAGAATCAATAGGGAACACTTGCAAATATAAAATTTATAGAAGTGTCTCATGTGACCACAGGAACACAGAGTCCAAAATCCACAGGGTAGGCTGTGAAGCCAACGATGCCCATGGAGGGTCTGGATGAACTCCACAGGAGAGGCTCAGCAGCTGAAGCAGGAATGGAATCTGTCTCCTCTGAATCCTCCTTAAAAGGCTTCCCAAGATTAGATTAATTATTACTCATTGTAGAAGACACTCCCCTTTGGCTGATTACAAATGGAATCAGTTGTGAATGCAGCTGATGTGATCATGATCTAATTCTATGAAATGCCCTCATTGCAACAGACAGGCCAGAACTTGCCCAACCAGATAAACAGGTACCAAACTTGGCCAAGTTGACAAATGTCCCTGACCATGACATCCTGCATTCCTCAACAAATATGTTATTGTTTAAGTACATTTTCCCAACTCTGATATTTGTGGTTCCTTTAGAAAAACAACTCTTTCAAAGATGAGTTCACAGAGAATAGTGCATACATACCTATATACATATGCATACATATAATCACACATCAAACAGAAGGAACCAAACCATCAATGGAATTGGCAGATATAACAAGTGGCAGAATCTATAGCTTAAGGACCAATAAAGGAGCAATATAAAAGGCAATTTGAAACAATCATGTATGAAGTGCTCAAGATGGAGGAAAATGTGTAATCCTTTGGGTAGAACAGAGTATTATGAGAAAAAGAGAAAAGAGATTCGAAAAAAGACTAATTAGAGTACAAATTCTAAGACTGACAAAATGCAGCCACTGAAATAAAACTCTAGCAGGCTGGTTTAATAGCTAAAGGGAAAATCAGTCAATTAAAAGATGGATATGAGGAAACCATTGAGAATCCATTACAGAAAGAGGAAAGTGAGATATGTGTGAGACATATAATAAAATCCATCCAGAACAAATTAGAAGACTTACATGCATCTAAAAGGAATATTACACTTAGAAGCTTCTTAATAAAACTGCTGCAGAACTTTAGAGCTGAGAAGAGAGCAGTGAAACATACCACAGACCAAACACATATTTCTAAAACTGACTGACAGTAAGACCACTAATAATAACAAAAAATGCCAGAAGTAATACGGTAAAGACTTCAAAATATTCATGGAAATAATTTAGAGTAGAAACCTCTAGTCAGATAGAATACTTTCAAGTGAAAGAAATATATACTAAGAAATAAAAATTTATTACTTAACAGTCTAACTGGAAAAATTTACTGGTGGATGCATTTAAGAAGGTAATTGCATTTTAGGAAGGGAGTGAAATAAATACATTAATGTTCAGCAAATGGATTTTAAATATTTTGCTGCATCTAAATAAGTATTTGTTACAAAAATAATGAAGATTGCAAAGGTGATTAAGATATGATAACTAATATGCATAATGTTAAAACGAGGTGGGGAATTTCTAGTATAAATAAAGGAAAAAAGAGGGAGGTTTTGTTTATATTAAGTAAACTAAGTTATTTAAATCATGTTACTTGCATTGTTGATGAGAAATATAGAGATAATATTACATTTTAGATTTTGTTAAATAAAAATTTAAAAGGTAATACACAAAAGATGCAGAATTAGAATATATAATTCCCAAGCTGATAGCATAAGGAAAGAAGAATTGACAAAAACTTAATAAATTATGCAAAAGTAAGTATATGTGAAAACAAAGGAAAAATTTTGTCAAGAAAGCATGAAATAAGATCATAAATAAGAAAAGAATACTTTTCTTCATGCATAAATTTCATAAATATAAATTGAAGTAAAAAAAGAGCAAGTGTTATGTGAGCCTTAATACCCACATAGCAACCAAATAAATTGCTTATGGTTATTTACTATATATAAATAGTAAAACTATTGGAAGCAAATCTAGGGAAGACGAGAATGATAAAACATTGAAAGATGCTGTTGTTTCTGTAGTGTTTATTTTATTTAAAAACCTGTACAAAGCAAAACAAAACAAAATAAATAAAATATTGAAAAGACTGGGTTGAAGAACGTCTAAATTCCTTCTAATCCCTATGGTGATCAGATTCCTTCATGTCTCAAGGAGCCAGGTATCTAAACTCTTTCATTTGAATATTAACTGTTTAATACTTATTCACTGTATTAGACCAGTCACTTGTCTAAGTGCTGTATTTATGCTAACTGGTTTATTCTTCACAATCATGTGTTAAGGAGGCTACTATTATTAAATCCAATCTAGGCTCAGTGAGATTAAGTAATTGGCCATATTGCCACAGCTTTTAAAGGGCAATGCTCAAAATCCAAATTCGGCAACCTGGCACCAAAGCGAATATATTCACCTCTGGCTCTGATATGCACATTTAATCTTAAAAAAAAATTACCTAATATATACTGGAATCAATCTCTCCTCAAAGTAACTGTATTTTTATATTTAAAAATATTTTATTTAATTTTCACCATTTTTAAGAACGTATTTATGAATTTGTCTTTTCCATTACCTAAGAGATAAAATGGAATTCAATACAGTATACAAAAAAACAAAAGCAAAATATGAGAAAGGACCTCACTAAAAAGAAAACAGTTTCCAGGCGTGTGGTTTCCAAGTTCCATAGGAAAGCAGAATTTGAGAAAATGAGATAAGTGTCTAAAACAGGAAGATCAGGGCAAAAAATTAACAATTTATATTAGTAGTTTAGCAATACATAATTACAATACTAACTCTTTTAATCCTAACAAAAAGGACTAGCAGGTCATTTAATAATTTGAAAAATTAAAGATTGAGGAAATATATTAAAAAGTATAAATTAATCCTGTAAACTATGTAGCAGGCTTGCCTCTGAAAAAAGATAATTCAGGTTACTGACTTATGATCACTGTGTTTAAACTAAAATACATCTTTTCATGTTACAATATACAATTCTTAAAAAGAGTTTCTGGTTTACACTACTCATTTTTTATTGATAGCATTGATTTTCTTTCACATTTCTTTAAATGTTAAAGAATGTTTATATGTGTTCAGCAAGTGTGGCTGTTGTTAAGCCTGTAGATCAAGATCTCAGCGAAAGCAAAATAACTTTGTACAAAATATTTTTAAAGTGAAAGCCTACGTTGTATTCTTGGACCAAGATCACATAAATTTCACATACTGTACCTAAACCATGTTAATTGAGAATTGCTTCATAAAGGCCATTTTCTCAGTGAAAAATCACTTTTTTAGTTAAAGCAACACCAAAATTGTTACTTTAAATCTTAACGTAAAACCACCGCAGTTGAGTTTCACTGTAGTTTTTTAGCCCTTACATTCCATTATTTGGAACTTTTATTAAGCTTTTTCAAACATATTTTTGCTGCTTGAGTAACACATTGTTCAGTGTTTCTGAGTATTTTCTTACAATATAATTTGTGAATATAGTTCCAACTATCAAGTTAGATGTGACTTTTAGCATTATCTTAAGGAAAAGATGTGTCAGCTGTTTCCAAGCAGGTCCAAATATGAGATACCTAACTTGACTACAAAATAAAATCAATAGAGTGTATATAAATCCATACATCCACAGTCCTTTTATGCTTACACAAGCTGTTCTGAGAGTAACATTAGTTGAAAGGGCAAAAGTTAGAATAAAAGGAGGAGGAAGCTTGAAAAACCTAACTAATGTTGCTAAATATGACTAGATCCAAGAAACACAAAGAAATATTTGAGAATCCCACCTACCTCCTCTAACCAAATGTTTCAACATCAGTATATGACTATAAGAAAAATTCAGTTATAGAGAGATCTGAATTTTGTTGTCAATGCGTAGCTTTGTAATATTTGCTGTTATCTTTTCTTTCCAGTTACTGAAATACTGTTAGAAAGAGTTTTAACCCTTACTTAATTTGAGAAAATTTTCCCTAGAAAAACTAAAGCTTCAGGAAATATTTAAAATGTATACAACAGGAATGAAATGAGTGAGTCTGCCAATACTTCAAGGTTTATAGGTGAATAACTTTTTTTCATTTTATATTTAATTCTTATACTAATGTCAAATGTTACCACTGATCATTAAACAATAAAATATTTTATTTAAAATGAAAATAAATGAAAAAAGTTGACATTTATCAAATTACACTTATGAAACTCAGCACTAAATATTTTTCTCACTCATTTTTTTGCAGTTCTACCTACAAAATGTTCTGTTAAAATAAATAGCAACATAGCACAAGTCTTAAAAAAATTGAAGGCCTTGTAATCGGCAACTTTTTCCCCTCAATAACACTATAGGACATGAATTATTCTTGTTTTTTAAAAGAAGTCAAATTGTCTCAGCTTCAGAAAATTTTGAAATGATACATTGAAGATAAATGTCTCAAATTCCATAAAATTACGGTGACATAAAATGCATTTTGAAATCATCCTATGTATGTCAATAAAATTATATATCAAAATGTCTATATGTGTTTTATGATTTCCTTCTTCCAGAAACACACCCTTCTACAAACTTCCAAACTGTGAACGACTTCAATTAATCATATTATATATTTTATGTTCTTTATATTTTTCAATGACACAGAAAAGCAAATTAAGGGTATGTCATATCTTTCTCCTGAACCTGTAATTATTAAAGTTGAGATTGATACAAATCAGAAAGCTCAAGATTTTATATAAAGTTAGTCTAATTGCTATTCTAAGAAGATTGGAATTGTTTTCTAATTCTTTGATGATGTCCATAATAAAGTGAGCATTTTATATTGAAAGTAAAGTCTTTTCAAAATGAGAAGCAGTGTAAGAAATTTAATATTTGGTTCATGGTGTTCCTACTAGAAGGTAATAGCTATTGTCTTGAGTCTAGAACCCCACAGTTCATTTTTTGTCAAAATGCCTTTTACCTGCCTTTCATCTCCTCCTGTCCCCCCAGTGATGAAATTAAACTAGCTCTATTCAGTTGAATATGCAATTTTGAATTTCTAAATACCTGTATGTTATGAATAAACCTAAGCTCTGAGGAACATATATAAATATATGGTACATTCTGGTAATTGAGACGTGTCTCCTGCCTTCAGGAGTTTTAAAAAGTAAGGACCTAGACACCAAGTATTGCAATACAGTATGATAACTTTAACAATAGAATCCTATGCAAGGCAATTCACATGAAGAATTCAGTGATTAATCTTACTATTGATCGCTGGTGGGAGAAGAGAGATGATGTTAAAAGGGGATATTTAAGCTGGCTGTTGAATGAGGAATTTAACCCCTCCATGTCAGTCAAGGAAAGAAAAGCTTTTTGGAGCACAGAGAGAAGCATATGCAAAATTAAACAGGATGATATCGCCATAATGTTCTTGATAAATTTCTAATATTCTGTAGTTGCTGGAGCATGCATTGTCAAGGGATAATAGAAGAAAATTTGGCTAGCATGTTGAGCTACAGATAGCCCTGAGTTGACAAACCTTTTCTGTAAAAGGCTGGATAGCAATGATTTGAGGCTTTGCTGCCCGTACAGTATCTATCACAACTACTCAACTATGCTATTTTTTTTCCTGAAAGCATTTATAGACAACATGTAAAAAAATGGACTTCTTGTCGTCCAGTGAAATCTTATTTCATAAACATTGAGCAGGCAGAATTAAGTCTAAACATTGTAGTTTCTCAATCTTTAAACTATATAAGGAAACGCTCTATGTAACCTACTGAAGAGACTGTATTTTAGTCTGCTTGAGTTTTATTTTCTGTTTCGTTGACTGGTTAAGCAAAAACAAATGTATATGATCAGATGGCAATAGAAATAGATGCACAAATGTATCTGAATTATTCTTCTTTCCATTTATATTCCTTTTTTCCAGATTTTAAAAATTAAACTACTTTCACATTAAAACAAATGTACATTGTAAACACTGAGATGGAATATGTAGAAAAGTACAGGTCCACAATCCCTGGTGTACATTACTAAAATACAAAAAGCTTTTATATATATTGAATACTAACATCTTACCTGACGAAATGAGTTTAACAGGAAAATCTGACCAAGCAATAATGAGTCATTTAAAGATTTTCCATAGCCCATTTAGTGTTGACCTTCATATATTTTGCTACAAATATATGAGTGTATTTGATTACAGAATTCTGTTCCAGAATGGTGTTTTGCATTATGGTATTTGTGACATACATATTTTTTTAATGTTAAAAAACTAAATTCCAAAAATCATATGGTTTATGAGTTTCAGATAAGAGACTTAAGATATGTAAAAAACATTTGCGGATAAGCCTTTAGAATAAGAAAATTATAAAAAGCTAAACAGTTTCTTAAGTAATAGCTAAACCATCTCATGTTATATTATCTATATTCACCTATAAATAAACTGGGATGAGTAATAAGTACATATTTGTGTGGGTCTACTGACATCGTCAAATCTGTTAAAACAATAGTAAAAAGCTCCTTAGGATGGTATGTTTAATTATGTACCTCGATTTACACATGTTCTTAATCTTGATTTGCATTCTTGTGGGTGTGAATGCATTATCAATAGGATCTCTTGAAGATGTTGTTTTAGTTGAGTTGAGACCTAACTGAATGTGGTTTGGTAGGGAAAGACTCCATATTATTGGAGTCTTTCATAAGTAGAAGAATCAGAGAGAGAGGGAGAAAAACCACAGGGAGAATACAGAAGCCAAAAGTCAACAGAACCTGAAAGAGAAGGAAGAGAACATTGCTATGCAACAGCAAAGCAAAGGAACCCGGGAGTGCCAGCAAGCCAGGAGATTACCCATCCTAGGAGGAAACAAGTATTCTGGTCCCTGCAATCACAAGCCAATAAATTCCTGTTGTTAATGTCAACCCTTTGGTCGTCATAGAAGCCAGGAAACACTTGAGCTAGATTATTCTCCAATATATTTATAGGTTTTACATTGTAAAATTTAAGGTAAATCTATCTTAAATGTTAAAAAAAAGCAATTTACAGGTGAACACAAAGCTTTAATTTTATAATTTTAAATATTTAGATAGTGAGCTTATATTGAATCATAAAATATAATGGCTGGAAGTAAAGAGAGATGTGAGTTCTCCATAGTGTGAATACAGTAAGGATACTAACCAAAACTAACCTTTAATTTATTAATATTATCCATTAATAAGGTACATTTTGCTAAGTATAATGAGGAATGATCTTTGTGGGACTTGTGGAAAGGACACAATGAAAAGCAGGCCTTGTGAGTGAAATTCATTTTTACTGTTTAGTTGGATAAATGCATCTGCAATTGTTCGCAAGTATTGACTTTCAGAGCATAAAGGATGACCTAAGCTTTCACAAAATTTTCCTGACAAAAATAAGATGATAATCAAATAAGAAAGCTGTCAGCAGTCAAGTTCTAGTATTTATGTGAATGTTATCTTTTCTATCTGCATCAAAGAAGGCGCAATTGTCGTACATTAATTTGCATGTTTAATATCAAGTTAAAAAACATCCATATGCCATCAATTCATAAAGCTCTTGAAAAATTACTGAAAAATTATACTTAATCATATGATTAATTCTCCATAATTGACTGAACATTAGTTTTTTGATATAATACCAATGCTCAAGTACAGCTAAAGGAAATCACTAGAGATAAATAAATATATTTGGAAAAAATGATATAAAAATCACTAAAATTCTTCATATAATTGGCATGTTGCATAAAGTTGAGCAAAAAAAGAACTTTTTTAAAGCAAATTTTCTTATCCATATTTCAAGCAGTAAGTAGCACATACCTACCTAAATTGTGCCCTACATATTAGGATAAGCAAGGAGGAAACTTTATCCACATGGATACCATTAATTTAGGAGGACCGTGGGTACTCAAATCAAAAGGATAGAAAGAAGTAACAAAACAGAACAAGAAGTAGCACAGAAATTTTAGAGCACTTCTGGGTGAGGAGCAAGGGAGTAATTCAAGCAAATTATTCATAGATAGGTAGGGATATTGGGACCAAAATGTGGGTTGAGCAAGCACTCCAATTACAAATGCTTCTGATGAGACATGGTAAGTGTGCACAGACTGCTCACCACTATGCTGAAAACAGAGGTGGATCAAAGGAGATATGATATGGGGGGGAAAAAGCATATACTACAAGGGGAGAATTCATGATATTTTCTTTGGCTTAACACCCTTGAAGAATTGTCTTTTTGCTGATTAAACTCACTTCCCTTTGACTTGCTATAAAATAACTTTGAGAATTTTGCTGCCTTTCATTCTTTGTATGATCATTTCAGCATTATGTTTAGTGAGAATGGCTTATTTACTGGCAGACTTACATGCTTGGACTTTGGGGACTTTGTCTAATACTGAAGTATGATGATTAGAGGTAATGCTAGTGAAATGGGCAGAAAGTCAAGTCCTTAAATTCTAAGCACCTGGTAGCACGGTAGCATCACTTATGAGGCTATGTTTTTTCTGAAGATTGATGCTACAAAATATTTTGTCCTTCAGACCTCCATAATTCCAATAAATCATGTTAGATTTCAAGGCTTTATAACTTTACAGAAACAGAGGAGTGAGGGAATTGGAACAGGCTGAATTTAAACTCATTTATGCCCATAGCTGGCAAAATATTCACATTTGGAGGAAAAGAAAGTAACAGACAGAAGTAACAGATAAGTTCAATTTTATCTTTTTTTTAAAAATATAGGTGTAGGGCAGGCCATGGCAGTTCAGCAGGTAGTTCTCGCCGCCATGCCGGAGACCTGGGTTCAATTCCTGGTGCCTGCCTGTGTAAAAAAAAAAAGAAAACATAGGTGTAATGATTAGCCTTTAAAATGTAGTTAGGTACACAAATGCTACATAATTAAATATGGGGTGATGGACTTTGGTTAATTCATGGAATTTTGAAAAAAGTGAATTATCTGTACAAATAACTCCAGGAAAGGTTATTTCTTTGAATCATAAAAGAATTTAATGGAAGCCAAAATACTGTCCTCTAAATTAAATCTTCATCAATTTTCTTGTACAAATTGGCTTTGTAATTTTTGTGACAATAAAATCTACTGATTAGTACTTTCACATCTTAAATGATGAAATAATATTTATGGGAAGATCTTAACCCATATATAAAGTGAATTTCTAATTATTTAATACCAAATATTTAAACATAATGCTGTAGCAATACTGTAGCATACAATGGATCTTTTAAGTTTCAGGAGGAGTAGGTTGCAGAATAATCTTAAAGTATTCCAACAGTAATGTTTAATATAATTTTATGAGTGTAATACTATTAATCAATTAAATAACAAATTTGATGAAGCAACATTAATGTGCAGCGTGTTTTTAGGAGAATTGTCTTAGTTTGCCAGGTCAGCCATGGCCAATAACATTCAATGGGTTGGCTTCCACAGCAGGAATTTATTGTTTCACAGGTTTAGAGGTCAGAAATCCAACATCAAGATATTGGCAGGGCTTGCTCTCTCCTGGAGTCTGCAGTGTTCTGGCATGATATGGTGAGCTCTGTCTCCTTGTGTTTTCCTTCCTGGTATCCAGCAACTTAGAGCTTCTACTGATTTCTGACTTCTGCTTCTGTGTCTAATTTACTTTGGTTATAAGGACTTCGGTCATTACGGATAATGCCCACCTTCATTCAATCGGCCACACCTTAACTAATAATTACATTTTCAAAAGTCCTCTTTACAAATGGGCTTACATGCCCACCGACTTAAACATGTCTTTCGTGGAATACGATTCAATCCTCACAACTATCATTTGGTGTTTGGGGTTACTAAACACCAATGTATTTTTTTTTAACTGTTTGGATTATTTGTTTATCCAGTGTGGTGTACTGAAATGATAAGAATGATTTAATTCACCCAAAACAGTGTGTACTGGTTTGAAAAGTTTTGTGTACTCTAGAAAAGCCATGTTTTAATCCTAATTAGCCTTGTGGGAGCAACGGTTTCTTCTAGTCCCTATTCAGTACTGTATGTTGGAAACTTTATTTAGCTTATCTACATAGAGTTGTGACTCAACCAGCGTGATTGAGTCAATCAATCAGGTTTAATATTTGATAGGTGGAGAAGTGTCTCCACTCATTCCAGGTGGGTCTTGATTAGATTACTGGAATCCTATAAAAGAGGAAACATTTTGGAGAAAGACAGAGAGAGCAGAGGAGAATGAAAGAGCCACGAAAAAGCCACAGCAGAGAACTTTGCAGAACCACGAAGCAGAGAGTCCACCAGCCAGTGACTTAAGGAGATGAAGAAGGAAAATGCCTCCCAGGGACCTGGAGAGGAAGCAAGCAGATGATGCGGTGTTCGCCATTTGCCTTTCTAGATGAGACAGAAACCCTGAACTTCATGGGCCCTCTTGAATCAAGGCATCTTTCCCTGGATGCCTTTGATTGGACATTTGTATAGACTTGCTTTAATTGGGACATTTTTATGGTCTAAAAACGTTTAACTTGCAACTTATTAAATCTCCCTTTTAAAAACCATTGAGTTTCTGGCATATTGCATTCTGGCAGCTTGCAAACTAGAACACAGTGTAAACATGTTGTCCACAATTAGAATACAATCAAATTGAGAACAAAAATAGAATGTAGACAAATTAAGAAAAAAACATGTTTTGACAGTAACTGATACTGAGACATTTGGGCAAAGAAATGCTATGGTCCAACTTCATACCAACCAGGTGGGCACTTAGTAAAATATCCTGTGCAGATGCCATGTCGCTGACTGTCAGATTGAGACAGATTGACTTGTGGTCACTCTGACTCCTGGCTTCGCTTTCTATGCTGTGCTGCAAAAATTCTCTGCCATATTCACAGTAGCACTGCAACCAGTGCCTTTTGGCACTGGCTCTGGATCTTCCCCCAAAGGCTACATCTAATTGGTTCCGCAGCCTGCTTGCTAAAGGTACTGCCAGCTCCCAGGCCAATGGATTTTAAGGACTCTGTATCCTCCACCTTTAAATGTGTGGAGTGCCTTGGCCAATTGGGAAGCTTCCAATTAAGCAAGCAAATACATTGCATTGTACATTCAAACCAGAGTCCTGTTGGATCTGCTTGCATATACTAAATTTACCTTAGATTTCCATCTACTTTTGGTTTGTTTTAACAATTACATCACATGACACCCTGTTATGCCTTTCAATACATTAAAATTCAACTAACTTTTCCAATTAGAACTAAGTAAAAAGTCACCAGTGGATATCATTCAGTTCACCTTAATAGAGCAGCATTTGCTTTTTTTTAATTCCTGGAAGAAATAAACAGTTTATTTTAAATTGCCTATTAAAATTCACATTAAAAGTAGAGTAACAAATATGGGGGTGGGGGGCACGGTGGCTCAGCAGGCAGAGTTCTCGCCTGCCATACCAGAGTCCTGGGTTCGATTCCCAGTGCCTGCCCATGCAAAAAAAAAAAAAAAAACAAAGATTAACAAATATATTCAGTAGTTTGAGTTAGTAACTTTCCTCTAAATATTATTTTTTTTTACTTTGATTATGAAAAATTTGAACACATTTTTTAAAAAACCAGTAGTACAATGAACTACACACAAAACATAGTGAAAGCAATCCCTTAATATCATCAAATATCCAGTCAATGGGAGGCCTTTCCCTAGTCTCACACTTGTGACCAACTTGATAGAATTGATATAGCATAGGCAGAATGAAATCCAGATTCTTCTCATTCATCTACCTCTTTTTATTTAAAATAGTTGTTTTATGTTGCATCCTCCAAACTAATTTGTCATTGTTGTTGATTTTAATTAATAATGAACTTTTATTTAATGTATTTAAAAATCTTTGATAAGTTTCAACCCATAGAAATTTTTATATTTATTGACACTCAGACTGGCCCAAGTTTGGCAGCCATTCCTATTCAAGTTGGCTCCTGAGTCATTGGTTAGGACACTAGCTTTCCTTATTAGCTTCCTATCTAGGAGAACAAATTTTGAAGACCCTCTTCTTGTAGT
Source organism: Myrmecophaga tridactyla (assembly GCA_004026745.1). Lineage (NCBI taxonomy): Eukaryota > Metazoa > Chordata > Mammalia > Pilosa > Myrmecophagidae > Myrmecophaga > Myrmecophaga tridactyla. The sequence goes on along the minus strand of PVIY010002277.1, from coordinate 18,275 downwards.
TCAGTAACTCTTTTTTCTCATAGTAAATTCTATAGCAAACATGAAGTATACACTGCTATTAGCATTTAGATAGACCCTTAGGCAAGTTATTTAATCTCTCTAAGACTTATTCTCTCCATTTCAAAATGATAAGGTACAGTTAGTAATATTTCATTTTCCTTCAAGTTCTAAAATCACCTGCAATAATTTTCTGTGTATATTATTTCACTGTAACTGTATAGTAAATCAGTCAAGTACAGAACAAATTCATTTACCTCTTGATATTCCCTGTGGTGACTGTAGTACTTAGTGCATAGTGGAAATGGAATTGTTGTTTATAATAAAATGTTTTTGTAGCTACCAGAAAGACCAGTACATAATCACTCATGGTCATTAAATATTGGGATTGAAAAATAACATTTTAAGCATTTCAAAACATTTTTGTTATTTACTGCATGGACTTTCTTTTTACAAAGAATATTTCTTCAAAATAAATTATATTTGAATAAAGATATATAAATCAAAATTTGCCAAACCAAGCCAGATTAAATGTTTACCAAACATGAACACAAACATTTTTCTATTTCCTGTCATATTTATCTATATTTTTCCCTCAAGTGTACAAAGCGATTGTATTTTTCTGTTTGTAAATTTAAATTATTGGGGAGCAACATTAGAGACAAAATAAATCTATAGTCAACATACTTCTGTTAATTTTTGTGATTGCCTATACAAATTGCATACTTCCAATTTATGAAAAACTTGTTCTTTAATCTTCTTATTCATTTAAACATCAGTAATCATATCTATAATAGAAATCTGCTTTAGTGAATTCAAATTTTTAATTTAGAACTTCTATTATTATATTCTGCAAAGAGTTTATGGCACATTTATTGAAAACAACATTTTGAAATGTATTTGAATTTTAAATAAAACCTTTTTCTTTCTTGGTAAGCTATCAAAAGCCCAACTGTTATTGTCACAACATAAATTGATCTGGGGTTTAATTTGATCTATGGTGTGGGTGCATGTGCATTTTCTTTCATATCAAATATAGTAAGTGTACGTATCTTGTATTCTTTTGAGCATACCCTTAAATGGAAATATTCCTACTGGGTCTTATGGATGAATTTTTCTATGATATTTGATATGAAAGGGAAGAAGGGAGGGAAAGAAGGGGCTGAAGGAGTAGGAAAGAAATAAAGGCAGAATAAAATAAAAACAGAAAGAATAGGAAGTAGGAAAATCTGTGATATCTATATATCCCTGTAAAATTACCAAGCTGTGAGTTGTTCAAAGACTTTCCGGGGGAAGGTGTTCAGAATGTATGTAAATAAGATTCCAGGATATATATGCTATGCATTCACATGCCTCAGCAAGAAATAAATGATTTCAAATTACAGCTCTTGGCACAAGGCTAGCTAGACTCATTTTCAAGTTAACTGCCTACAAAATCTGTGGCCTAGACTAGGTCTAATGATCCTACAAGTTTTATGCGAATAAAGCTGGAAGGGAAGAGGACTACTTCAAAACTAGCATCTTGACATGTTGCAGGTAGGAATGCTGTGACCTGATCATACACACCAGTATCTTTTCTTCACACAAAGTCCAAATGTTCAAAGGTTAAAAAATGACTCTCATGTAAATATAAAATGAACAGATGTCAATTATTCTATTCAACTGATTAACTGAGAGAACTAGTAAGATATTAAATATGGCTCAAAAAAGGATTTGAGTAACAGGGATTTGCATAGTAATAAAGATAAAAAAAATGCTGAAATAAATTTGCTAAAATAGTAAAAACTAACTAATACCCTACAGGGCAATTAACTGCAAATTTTTAGTTTATTTGATCTATTAGATGGAAATCCATTGCTTCTCTACCAAACAAAGATCAATTGCATTACTACGAACACAAATCTCTTGCATTGTTCTAAAATGAAATACATTTACACAGATAACATTTTTTCCATAATTAAACCTCTACCCTAAAGGTTGTGCAATAAGCTAGTCGATAGCAAGTCAATCAATCTTTCATGAGCAGTGTGTCACTGAAAGAACACATGAAAGTCTCTTAATTTTTCTCCACATTAATCTCAAAGCTAGCACTGTTTAAGCTTAATAATGAAATTCTAGACTCTCAATCAAATGGCATTTCTTTGAACACATGACTTTTGTGTCAAAAACATTTGCCTTGTTTAGAAGGATTAAGGTAGAATTTAACATTATGAATTATGTCTCATATGTGGTAGAGACTACTTCGTAAGTGGGCCAACAAGTTATATTTCATATTTTAAAGACAGCTTTGAGGTAGGTCTCCCAGATTTACTGTTAGGATTTTAGTAAGCTATGCAAAGTTGTTCCTTTTGGCTTAAATGTGCTCTCACTGATGTGAATTATAGAAATAATAAGACCTACTCTTTCCTTGATATAACATATCATCAAGTGAGCTTCAAGAAGGTACATGGGAAATTGGAATATGATGTATACAGTGTTAAAATGGGGTAAGTATTGGTATTAGGTGAGGAACATCTATACCATTCATGAAACTGGAGGTAGAATCTTGCTAAACATTTGTAGATGATTCATTGTAGTATGAACACTTTGTCACATGTTAAGTACTGTGACAGCACCTGCAATATTTTCTGGATGCCCAATATAAATGGAATAAGCCTATTCTGAAATTAATACAAATATATTCCTTCTAATTGATAAAAAAATATTTAATTTTACTGCTTCAAAGCCATTGTCCTTTTTTGCCAATCTGAATAAATATGTGTACTATTTCTCTTCACAGCTATGTATCTGAATCTCTTTTTCAGGAATTTAGTTTACCTTGTTTACTATGATGTGTATTGTTTTCTGATTGCACATTTGAAAGTCTTTTCAAATATTTATTTGTCCTTTTTCATAGTCACTCCTTCTGTTTTGAAACTGTTCAATAGAATCACTTTTCAAATATAGGTAAGCCTTTGTTATTTTGTTCTCTTGGAAATATAAAAGCCTCCCTCCCCTGTGGATTCCAAAACAATTCCTGCAACTGTATGAGAAATCTTGTGTTTTGACTTTAAATTTGATGTATGAAGAGCTGGGGTATAAGAACTACTATTTCTAGATGATGGTGCTTCTTTTTCTTCCTTCCTACAAGCAAATATGAAGTCAATAATAAAATACATGTTCCAAATAACATCAAGTCTGTGATTCAATGTTTATTTTTCCCATGGAATCAGCAACTTCTCAAGATTCTCGTTTTAATTTGGAAAATTTAAGTTTCACACATCTCACCAGCTCGTAATAAAACAAAAGCAAAAACAAAAACAAAAACATCTCACAATCCTAAACATTGGAATGAGGACATTGAAACTAGTACTTAAAGATATTTTTAACATTATCAACCAAAAGACCTGAGGTTTAAAGATGCCCTACTCTCTTGAATGAAAAGGACAAAGCGCTGATAGGCTAAATGCTGTAAAGCTCTGACAGCTCTGAATCAGGCTTTTGTCTAACAGTTCTTTTCACTTCACTTGCTAAGGGAATGATTTCTAAAGCTCCTTACCCTGATATTGTGCTGCTGCACTCTTCTGAAAAATGATATTTTGGAAAAAATATATCCATCTCAATACTTACATTGTAGAATAACATTACGGCAAAAGTTACCTGGCTATTCATTTCCCAAATATTTTAAATTATTCTAAGAGCAGTGGTTTGTAGCATAGCAATGAATCTTAGTTTTCCAAGGCTGATAAGACAAATACTACACAATGGGTTTGTTTAAACAAAAGGAATTTATTGTCTCATGGTTTAAGAGGTTAGAAGGTACTTGTTTCTAACTTTTTATTGGTGGCCATCAATCCGGGGGAATATTGGCTTTCCCTCACATGGTGGGGTCGCTCCTTTCTCTTTCAGTTTCCCTCTGACCTTCTGTTTCTGGCCTTTTCCTGAGGCTTTCTCTTTATAAGATTTCCAGTAATAGGATTAAGATCCACCCTAATTCAGTTAGCCAGACCAACTTCAAACGGTTCTATTTACAAGTGAAGTGAAAAGAACTAGTTGAAACTAGTTTTTAAGGCATTTTTAACATTATCAAGCATAAGAAATGAGGTCTAAAGATACCCTATTTTTCTTTAATTAAAAGGGCAAAGCTCTGATAGGCTAAGTGCTGTAAAACTCTAACAGATGCTGAAGTGAGTGTCTTCAAGCGACATTCAATGTACCCAAAACATTGTCAAGAAAGAAAGACCAACCAAGGGTGAGTATAAAGGAGGATAGCAAGAAAAGCAAATGTAATACTTTTTAAAATGCTAACATAAATGTTATAAAATGTTAAATTTTTCAAATATAGAATAATCAATAACTTAAAAAGTCAATTATAGACACTGAAGTTTGGTCAGCAAATTATTTTTAATGTGATACGAATGAAAGATAAGCCCGCTTAATTATAAGCAATAATATAACACAAGTAAAAGTAATAGTGGTTTATTGAGCATGGACAATGTGCCAAATATGCTTTCTCATCATGTTTAATCATTATAGAAATTACAAAGGTGATGATGGATTATCAATTGACAAAGATGAGATTCAATGAAGTTAAATGTCAGGATTGGGCACAGAAGTACAGAGGAGATTCAAAATCTTTCTCTGGCCTGGGTCTTTTCACAAAGATTTAAGATTTACTAATTAACCAGAGTATGGTATCATTAGATTTAAATAAATAAATTACTTAGTTTTATCTCATCTGCTGGTGCTGCTAGGAAAAATACTCTTCAACACCACAGGGTTGAGAACAAAAATTCATATTTGTGTTTGCTTCCAAGAAATCATTTAACATCTTCAATAATCACCATATTATACATATCCTCAGTGACTATTGATCTTTAGACAAATTTTCAAAGCACTATTTATTTTAAACCTTAACAAATTTATGTTAGAAAGCAAGAGAACTATTTTATTTTCCCATGGTACAATATATGATAGTAGTATACATATTTGTTATATATTTTGCATTTTAATATCCTACTTAATGTCACACAGCAATTTGGTAAGATTTCTACACATACAGGTAGAAACACACATATTCTAAACTGAATATTTTAGAACTTGATCTGATCTCTTTACAGAATGTAAACTATATCTAATCTTGAAGATCATGCAATCTGGACTACTTTATTATTCAACAGGGCAAAAATGGACAAAATTCTTGAAATGGGGGAAAAAGGGACACTTAGCATACTTGTTATCATTGCAAGTAGAGAATATACGTCCATGATTTAAGAAAAGAATAAAGGAATTTGAAAATGATGTAGCCTCCTTGATATAAATGAAATATGATTCACATTAAAGGTAGAGATTTCTCACCCTGGGTTTTAAAGTGATTCTATCTAACCATTTGGGTGGAGTAGGTAGGATTAATATGTTTTCCCCTTCTTCTTACCTTGATATAAAGAGGAAAATTGAAGCATACTATTGGTATGTGTTGGTTTGGTTAAAGAAGACGATAAAGGAATGAAAGAGGAAAGGAAAAAGCAATGAACGTAAGAGGTTAGCATTGATTTTATGGTCTTTTTTACAGGGAGGCATTGGAAATATTTAAGAATTAGGCAATAAAACTACAGCAAGTGGAAAGGAAGATAACTAGCAAGATTTGAATTAGAACTTCATGTGACACAATGCATGTGAAAAATAGATATTTTACAACTTTATCTAATTATTTTAAAAGACTACCTTTACATAAATTCTAGATAATTTTATTTTACTTTAATAATGTTCTTAGTGGGGAAGCTTTTATCTGACCTCACCAGCATCTTTGCTTTATTTCATTTTCAGTTTCACTGTTTTTGATACATGAGCAGCTGTATCAATTAGGCAAATATGATAGATGTATAAATATTTGGAAATCAACAGAAAATCCCTGTCACAATAAATAATCAGTAAAAGACTTTAATCTCATAGGCCATTACTAAATGATTTATAGTCGACACATGTTTATAGTTTTAATGAGAAAAAAATATCTTTTACCTTAATATTTAAAGATTCAGACACATCAATAAAATATTCTGGAAAATTGCAAGTTAATCTATTCAAATACAATGATAAACCCACAGCATTTCTCCTTTACTGGTATTAACTCTGATGTCATAGCAAACATTTATGTGTTGTAACTTCTCTCCTTTGAGTCATTGCAAAATTGATGCCACAAAACAGATTTGTATTTAACTTAAAGTACCTTTTTTATCATGCTTCAGATAAGGTTTAATTTCTTTAATCCATCTTTATTTTGTAAATGCAGCTGTCTATTTCAATGATTGGTAAACAAACAGGAATAATTTTTATTTATTTAACAAGCTGTGTGAAAAATAGGTATAACCTTCAGATTGCTGCAAGTTCAGTGATGGCAATGGGGTATAAAGCACAAGATTTTTAAGTCTTAAGAGAGTTGATTGCTAAAAGCTTCAAAGAGTTAGTAAAATGGAACTTCTTGTACAGGTCAATGCTTTTCCATACTATGGAATATGCAGAAAACATTTGAATTATTAATTTATTATATCTCCCTGGAGGTAGCTCCTAATGGAGCATGTTGGTCACTGATGACACTCAAAAAGCATGGTTCCAGAATTGAGGCTCACATCTCTAACTCATTGTCAAGGACCTATCTGGCAGAATGTGAGTGAAGACACAATCTAATGTTTTCAAGCATATTATTCATCAGTTTGCACTAATTTCATAACAAATTACCACAAACTGGGTTTAATAGAATAGAAATTTATTCTTTCCCAATCCTGAAGACTAGAAATAAAAAATCAATCAGTAGAGCCATCCTCCCTCTGAATTCTCTTGGCCATACTTGTTTCTAGCGTCCTCCAGCTCCTGTTGCCAGTTGCTATTCTTTGGTTTATGGCAACTAATTTCAATCTCTACTTCACATGGCTGTTTTCTCCTGCCTGTGGTTCCATACCTATGTCCAAATTTCTCTCTTAAAACCACCATCATATTAAATTAAGGTCCACTCTAATCCAGTATGCTCACTTCTTAACTTGATTATATCTGCAAAGTCTCTATTTCCAAATAAAGTCACATTCACAGGTACTGGGGTTAGACTTGAACATTTCTTATTAGAGGACTGACTTCAACTTGTACCAAAGACTTCCTACTTCAAAACGCTTTTGACCGAAGTTAGAATGAGCCATAGGCTACTGAGCAAGGAATTTCTTAAGAGACAAAGTCAATTAAAATATCAAATGTCTTTTAAGGATATTTTTAATTCAATGAATTAAAGGAGCATCAATTTGAAGTATAGGTATCAATTTAAAATCAGGTTTTATATTGCATAATGAAATCTTATGTGACTATAAAACAGACCAGCACTATTAGTGACTTAACAGTATTTAGAGGATCTGAAAATCATTCTTGAGTTATTTGTAATCTTCAGTACTTTTTTGGAAAAAAACAGGACCTGCTAAGAAATACAAATAGTGGATTTAAGCATTAAGAAAGATTTCATGTGGGTGCAATCCAAAAAATCAGAAAATGACTTATGAACAAAGAGGAAATATAATATGGAAATCAATGAGATTGTGGCCAGAATAAATGGAGTTAAGTGAAAGTTTTATGGAAACTATAGTAGTTTAACCACATGTGGCTATATCTTATCTATGTGGCAAATGTTCTAAATTTCAAGAAAATAAATTTTAAACAGGAAAATATATATATATACAAACAGAATGAAAGAGAAGACATTAAAAAATAAATTATTTCAACTTTGGAATTTGGAAAAATGAGGAGCTGAATTTGCAGTGCGTGGCTAACTTTACCAAAGCAATAGAAAGTAGGACCTAGGCATCCAAAAAGAGATGGCAGATGGAATGAGACCCAACCAACTGCATGAAATCCCAGAAAAGATCAAAGCTGGGAGACATTACATAATAATTTAAAAAAAAAAGGTGGAAAAGATAGACACAGTACAACAATGAGCCAAGGTTGATGATAGAGATTGCATGGCTCCAGAAAGGAATTCTCTAAGGAAACAAATGAAACTGGTAGATTACCTGATACATTTCTGGAAAATCATACAGATTTGTGTGTATGTGTTTTTGTATGTGTGCTACAGATTTGAAAGTGAAGATGAGATGAATTTATTTGTGATAAAATGTTAAAAAAAATCATTGGACCCAAAACACATAGCAATGAACAATATTTGAAATGCCAAAGTAATGTAGATATTAATTCCAAATATGTCCAAACACCAAAATATGCTTATGTTTGAGAAGTGGAAATGGTATGGAAGGGAATTTCCATAATCTCCCAGAGCTAAATTTAGGGTGTTGGAAATATAAGATGCAGTAATATAGTTTTTAGAAATAGGTGGATAAAAATATGAAGAAAGAGCTGAAAGGTTTTAGTGCTTTTATTTTATAATAGAAACCTAAATTAATGGTTGTAGAAGATTGAATAATGCCCCTCACAACCCCCAAACTGCATATGTACTAGTCCCTAGAGCCTGTAATGATGGTACCTTCCAAGGCAAAAATATCTTAAAAGCTGTGATTACCTTAAGGATTTTGAGATGCAGGGATTATCCTGGATTATCTGGGATACCCCAATGTGATCACAATTGTCCTTAAAAGAGTGACATAAGATGTCCTATAGGAGAGAGAGGAGAAAAGAAGATGTCACACTACTGCCTTCTTAAGATGGAGGAAGGTTCATGAGGTAAGGGATATAGATGAATGTTATAAACTGGGAAGGGCAAGGGGCTGATTGTCCCCTAGAGCTTCGAGAAGGAAAATGGCTCTACTAAACTATCTGTACTCTGACCTGCAGAACTTCAGGATATTAAATTTGTGTGGCATTCAGCCAATGAGTTCATAGTAATTTGTTATAGCAGGGATAGGAAACTAACACAGATGTACATAGTGGAACAACAGGGGATTGTTAACATTTCATTTTAAGACTTAGCAATGTATTTCATTTTTAAAATTATGTGAATATGTCCATTTAATCAAATAAACATTAAAATAATGTAAATGGGTAGGAGAACCTGGGCAATTGCCAATAAGAAGACCCTAGTGCATTACTAATCCAAGTTTACATGACCAGTATAAAGAACAGTTTAAAAAATACCCCAGACAATTAGGAGTTCATGCTTAATATGTACAGGATTTTTAATAAGATTGATTGTAAATATTTAGGAATGTATACAGGTGATGATAGCACAATACTGTAAGTGCTCTGAATTATGGGTGTGATTATGGTTGAAAAGGGAAGTTTAGGGTTGTGTATATTACTAAAAGGAAAACTAGAGGATAAAACATGGGACTGTATAACAGGGTGTGGATAACTACTGTGGTTGATTGTAAGAATGTTTTACATGAACTAGAACAAATATATGTCACTAATACAAGGTGTTAATAATAGGGTGGTATATAGGAAAAATACAACAAATGCAAACTTTGGACTACAGTTAAAGGTATTATTGTAGTATTATTTAATCAAGTATAACAAAGGTACCGTATTAATGCTAAGTGTCAATATTAAGGTGTATAAGGAGTATGTGTATGGGATTTTTCTTTTTGGAGCAATGATTTGTTGAAAACTGGTTGTGGTGATGAATGCACAATTCTGTCATTATACAGAAAGCCATTAATTGTACAAGTTTGGATGGATTATATGGTATGTGAATAAAACTGTATAAAAACAAGCAAACAGAACAAAGCAAAAATAAAAACCTTTGAGATTATTTTTCTATAGTTGATGTTCTAGCTTGCTAACTGCTGGAATGCAATATACCAGAAATGGAAAGGCTTTTAAAAAGGGGAATTTAATAAGTTGCTAGTGTACAGTTCTAAGGCCAAGAAAAGGTTCTAATTAAACAAGAGTATAGAAATGTCCAATCACAGGCATCCAGGAAAGATACCTTGATTTAAGAAGGCTGATGAAGTTCAGAGTTTCTCTCTCAAGTGAGACAGCACATGGCGAACATGGTTTCTCTCGGCTGGAAGGGTACATGGCAGACACGGCATGATCTGCTAGCTTTCTCTCCTGGCTTCCTGTTTCATGAAGCTCCCCAGGAGGTGTTTTCCTTCTTCATCTCCAAAGGTCGCTGGCTGGTGCACTCTGTCTCCTGGTACTACAGCATTCTTTGCTCTCTCCGAATCGCCTCATTCTCCAAAGTATTTTCTCCTTTATAGGATTCCAGAAACTTATCAAGACCCACCCAAATGGGCGGAGACATGTCCTCACCTAATTCAGCTTAACAATCACTCTTGATTGAGTTACATCTCCAGGGAGATGATCTAATTACAGATCCAAACATACAGTATTGAGTAGGGATTATTCTGCCTTTATGAAATGGGATTTAGATTAAAACATGGCTTTTCTAGGGGACATACATCCTTTCAAACCAGCATAGTTGATATTCTAATGATTACTTAGGGTCCAATGTCTTTTATTCAGCCATACTATATTAAAATTCTCTCATTTCTTGGTGTGTTTTTTGCTAACTCCTTTTTATGACCTTCATTTATTTCTACATTCTGTTACTTAAATCTGAGTATACTCAAAAGCCATCTACCAATAGTCACCTCTGAATAATTTTGCCTCTACTCATTTCCAAAATTTTACATATATTTCCTTACATGGATCTTCCATAAATAAATTGGACTTTAAATTTATTCCTATGCATTATTTTCTTTTTCTTCTGTTGTTGCCTCATAAGTATTTTCTTTTCTTATGTTTTGTCACTTAATTGAGTCTTTTGCTTTACTCAGGATTCTTTCCCGATACCATCATCTCCCTGAAGCCTTCTTGGACATATTGGAAATAATCAGTATCCCTGTGTTAATCCTCTAGTGTGTAGTGCTATAGATCCAATTAAAATGAGCTTAAGATGAAAGGGAAATTCATCAGCTCATGTCATAAAAAGCATCCCAATGGTGAAACAGGCTTCAGTCATGGTTAGATTCAAAAGCTTAAATTATGTGGTCAGGAATTCCACCCTCTGTATCATTCAATCCTGATTGCTTCAACCTTGGAATCATTGTTAGAATTTTTTTTACCATGGTTGCAACAATTACCTCTAGTAGATTCATGTTCTCCCAGCTTGTTACTTGAGAGAAATAGTTCCACTTTCCATTTAGTTTTAGTAAAATCAGAAAGCAAGTTCTCTTTGATCCAACTTGAATTAAGGTGGCTCAGATATGGAAAATGCAAATTGCTTAGGCATGCATCATAGATGCACCATTGAGCAGTGTAGGTTTGTTCAGACTCACATGAATTGATAGGGGGAGAACTGCTAAGTCTTCAAAGAATAATATATCAACATTAACAAAAGGAGGAGAGATTCTACACTTAAAAAACAAACACAGATTTCAAATTCTAATCTCCTTAATATTCTTTTTACCTGATCATTAGATTTGACTACTTTATATTTTATTATATATAAAGATTATATACACATATAAAATATATACTATTATTTATTCATACAGACCATATGCCTCCATAGGAAAAAGGCAGTTTTTCAATAGTTCTTTTTATAACCCCCAAAAGACTCAATGATCTGTAGGTAATAGTGGTTTAATAAGGGTGCATAATGATGAAGAATGATGGGGAACGATATCTAGGAATGATCAGCATATCTTATACTGACTTTTATGAGAAATCCCATGATAGGGAGAGGTTATGATAAATATTATTTAATATAAGCATCAGTTTTGAAGAAAAGTTATGTACAGAAATCTAAATTATTAACTGTGGTTCTATGTTCCCAACACCAAAAATTGATTTACTTGTTCAAGTTGAGTATAAACAGGAAAATAATAATAATTCTGACCTTGTGCAAGTGTGGCTTTTTGTAAACCAAAGTTATTAAAGAAGCACAACATCTAACAAATGAGAAATGATAGAAATGTTCATTTTTATGCTTTAAATATGAGGCAAAAGATATTTCATCAGCATACATAATATTCTAAAAACAAGAGAATTTTCATTAAAGTTCATTAAGTAACCAACCAGTGTTTCTCCACATTATTAATTATTTATGAAGCATCTGGATGGGTCTCAGCTGATTTATACATTGCCCTGCTCTGTGGCCTACACTCAGTCACATCCGAAACAGCAGCCTTATTCTCCAATTTGGCCCGGGCTACCATGGTGGCTTTGAAGCCAGCTTGCAGCTTGAGGTTTTATGGCTCTGCCTTCAGCAGAGTTGTTTGGTTACTTTCCCCCGCTGGCCCTGCTATGTAAGATTTGAGCTGAGAATTTCTTTGCACAGTTCTCTCTCATTTCAAATCTCAAATGAGGCACCGTTCAAGAAGGGTGCTCTTGGCCTGGAAAGGAGAGAGACTTAGAAACTTTCCAGGTTGATCTTAGTGCTAAATTTGAAGGAGGGTACGTGAAGGTAATAGAATAGCTATTGCTAAAGATCCAGGACACAGCAATAGAACAAAAGCAGAAGGGTGAGGGCAACCATCTCTAGAATGTTCTTATGGAAGAGAACGAAAAGAAAGGAGGATGGTTTTAAGAGTGAAAAGATGTGTTTCTTGTTTTGATTTGTAATCCTACTCAATTTTCCACATATAAAACAAAACCAACGATCTCTGTCCAGTGTACCTCAAAGAATCCTGGTGCTGTTAACATAAAACAAATGAACTAGCCATAACAACTATAAATCTTAATTATACTAGTTAAATATGGATACTTAATATGTTGTTTCAGTTTGCTAAAGCTGCCGAAATGCAATATACCAGAAATGTATTGGCTTTTTCAATGAGAATTTTTTAGGTTGCAAATTTACAGTTTTAAGGCCATGAAAGTATTCGTATTAAGGTATCAAGAGGAAAGTACTTCTCTGAGAAAAGATTGCTGGCACCTGAGGCTCCTCTGTCACATGGCAACATCTGCTGGTCCTTCTCTTCAAAATATCTCTGGGCTTCTGTGGGGCCTTGATTGTTCTGTGGGTCTTTGCTTTTAGCTTATGCTGGTTTGGAATCAAATTTCCTGACAGTTGCTTACTCTCCATAGGCCTGAAAGAACGATTGGGAGAATCTCTTGCCTACACAACTTTAAAATCACCTGGGAAGAAAGATCACCTTTCTCATTTTGGCAGCTCTACGAAGTCCAGGTAAAAGAATTTGTGTGTGCGTGTGCATGTTCTTGTCTGGTTTGGCTTTACCCTCCAATATTTTAAAATAAAATAGCATTAGAACAATTATTATTATTATTAAAATATGGCATTAAATTAAACCAGTATATTTGGCCTCCACTGATATTCCATCTTTGCCATAGTCTCATTTAATAGTGCATGAGGTCCTAGAGCAGTAACAGAATCTTTACTTAATCAATGACCTGTTGCTTTTTTTCTTAATCTCTCCATAAAAACATATTTAATGACTGTTTCAAGGGTAGAAAGCTTAGTGCTTACTAATAAAGGCACTGGAATATGAGTGCTGGTGGTAGAAGAAGAGGTGCTCTATATTGCTTAGCGTGTAGGTCACTCATGCCAGCCAGTTGCATTTTGTGGTTAGTGGCAAGCTATGGAGATGCATACCATCCCCCTACCAGAGCACCAACCAGAGAGGTGGTATATTTCAGTGGAATAGGTTACATTTGGACTTTCCTGTTACCACCTCAGCATAGCTGTGAAGAAGTTTATTAGAGGTGATTAGTAGAAAGAATTTTGTTCACAGAGTTCCCACCGATTCCCTTAAAACTTACAAATTGTAATGCCCCGTGATTGCTCCTACTTACCCTCCCATGCTAGGGTGGCCAGATTGAGCAAGTAAAAATCCAGGAAGCTCTGTTACGTTTGAATTCCAGATAAACAATGAATAATAATTGCCCATTCTGGGGCCTGCAAAATGGTTTTGATTTTATTTTCTCAGATGACTAATGAGTTTGAGCATTTCTTAATATACTTAAAAGACAGTGTTTAGTTTCTTTTGAATTATCAATTAATATATTTTGTCTGTATATCCATTGGGTTTCTATCTTCTTTACTTTCTGATTTTCAGGAATTCCTAATTTCGGCTATGTATTAAATTTAAATACCCACAATATTTGGTTTATGTCTTAGATCACCTGAGCTGCTATTGCAAATACGATAAAATGAGTTTGCTTAAACACAGGTGTTTCAGTTTGCTAAAGCTGCTGGAATGCAATATACCAGAAATGTATTGGCTTTTATAATAAAGATTTATTAACTTATAATTTAAAGTTCTTAGGCCATGGAAATGGCCAACTCAAGATATCAACAGGATGATACTTGGATTCTGAATGCAGGCTGCTGATATCTGGGATACTTCTACCACATGGACAGGCACATAGCCCATATCTGCTGGCCATTTGCTGCCAAATTTCATTGCTTTCAGCTTCTTATTCCAGTGGGTGTCTCTCTGAGTTTTTGTGGGTCCTCTCTCAGCTTCTCCAGGGCTTTACTCTATGAACTTGCCTTGGCTTCATCTCACTGCTTTTGTATGAGTTATAATCTATCAGAAAGGACTCCAGTAAAAGGATTAAGACCAACCTTCAATGGAGTGGATTACATCTCAGTTGAAGTAACCTAACAAAAAATCCCACCTATAGCAGATCTGGGCTAAAGTAATGGATTAAAAGGATATGGCCTTTTCTGGAATACATAACCACTTCAACCTACCACAAAAGAAATTCATTATTTCATGGTTTCAGAAATGCAAATCAAAACTACAATGAGATGTCACTTCATACCTACTGGGATGACTAAAATTAAAATGTCAAGTAATAATGAGATATTGAGGATGTGGAGAAATAAGAACATTCATCCATGCTGCTACAATTATAACATGGTGTAACCATTTTAGAGTACAGTCTGGTAGCTCCTCAAATGTTTAATCAAAGTGTTATCACAAGATCTAGCAATTCTACTCCCAGTTATATACCCAAGATACATGAAAACATATGTCCACACAAAAATTTGTACATGAATGTTTATAGCAGTATTATTCCTGATAACCCAACTATAGAAACAATCCAAATACCCATCAACTGATTCAGACATAAAGTGGAATTCAGACATAAAATGGAATGAAGTACAGATACATCCACATAGTATATGATTCCATTTGTATAACATATTAAAAACAGGAAAATCTATAGAGACAGAAGATTAGTGATTGCTTAAGGCTGGGATGGTGGCTAGAGGATATGAATGGGTAAAGTTTACAGCACTTCTTACTGAGGTGTTGATATTCTAAAATTGATTATGGTGATGCACATATTTGTAAATATGCAAAAACGTTGAATTGCAAGTTATAAATGGGTGTTATATGGTGTGCTGTTTGAAACTGTTATGTACCCCAGAACAGCCATGTTCTTCTAATCCATTCTTGTGGGGACAGACTAATGTTGTGTGGGATCTTTTGATTAGGTTGTTTCCACAGAGATATGACCCAGCCAATTCAAGGTGGGTCTTAATCCACTTACTGGAGTCCTTTAAGAGAGAGACATTTGGAAGAGAGCTCAGAGAGAAATGTCCTGGGAGATGCTAAGGGTGGACACAGAAAGTGAAAGAGCCAGAACCCTGAGAGAGCCAAAAGCAACTAGAATATGGATTCTAGCTTTTGTTCTGGAGAAGCAAAGAGAAGACCCACAGGACACTGAGAGAAAGCCAATGGAATCAAAAACTGAAAGCAATGGAACTGGGAGCAAGAACCAGTAGACATCAGCCATGTGCCTTTCCCATCTGACAGCAGTGTCCCATACGCCAGGAGCCTTTCTTCAGAGTCAAGAATGATGCCTTAATATGGACATTTTCCCATGGCCTTAGAACTGTAAACTTGTAACCTAAAAAATCCCATTTATAAAAGCCAATTCATTTCCTGTATAGTGCATTCTGGGAGCTTTAGCCAACCCAAAAACGTGGCATGTAAATTATGTCTCATTTAACTGGTAAAAATAAATAAGTAATCTTAGAACAACAATAAGAAAAGAGAGTTTTAGGATAAACAATATCATAAGTGAGGACTGCCAAGTGATATAACAATTACATAAAGATGAGCATAATTAAAGGTAAAGGAAATGAGATCAGTATGGACCAGTAGGAAATTTCCCATCCTTGGGGACTATCTATGTAGAAATGTTGAAGAGAAGATTAAATGAAACTTGGCAATTATTTGCTAAATTAATAGTACTGAATAAATGAGTGATTGAGTGAGTTAGTGGTGTCTCAGATCTCAGGAAAGGCTTTCAAATTCTCAACAAAGAGATTATGCTTTAAACTCTAGAATAGATCACTCAAGCAGATTATGAGAGAGATGAAAGAACTAATGGTTTCTGGTTTAGAGCACAGCAATAGTTAAGCTATGGTAAGTGCAACACAATTCACAAATGAAGCCTGAAAATGAGCAGTCAGAAGTTGAAAAGAGGATCAATATAAAGGACTTTTTCAGAGGCCAAGAAAAGAAAAGTTATCAAAAATGAGTTAGAAAAGGCACAGATATGTAACTGAGGATATGATAATAAGTCATTATGAGGCTTCTATTGTAAATAGAAGCTAATTATTTTCTCTTAAAGTATTAATGAAGGGCAAACAGAACAGATGTGCTAAAGAAATAGTATTCAATTGAAGTATTTACTCCCACTTCCTCATCCACATATATTCTGCAAACATTCAATTACTCTGATATCAGACTAGGTTCTGATACAAATTTGAGAGATGAGTCTCAAGAGTCACAGGGTGATAAATTATGGAATGCATAATGCTTAATTGTAAGTAGACACAGCATCCAGAAATTAACTTCAAACAACAAATTGACTTCAAATAAAAAGTTCAAATCTATGTCTCCACAACAAATTAGGAGCATCTGGAGGCCAGGCACACTATATAGTTTTAAATTTGCACATGATCACCTCAAACATGAACATACACATATACACAGAAAATAAGGAAGCGGTAAACAATAACAGTTTTAGCCCTTGAATATATTTCGATGGATGTGAGTTTTGAGAATCTCCAGAAAAGAGTTGAGATTTGAGGCCCTACGCAGGTAGGAAAAAACCTACTTTTAAACTGTGCTGAAAAACAAATGCTGTTTTGAAAGAGTCGAAGAGAATACATTCAAGTTCTCACCTTCATAAATCATCTTACTTCTCTGAGGCCAAATGTCTGTAAAGAAGAAACAATAATACATGTCTACCTGTTCAATATACATGTTTTATTATTCATCTAATCTAGCAAATTTTAGCAATCATTTCAAAGTTCCCTCTGTTAAATGTTTTGTCCTATTCACAGATTTAGTTAATAAAATGTCTTTAAATATTTTAATGTGTTTGTTTACTCAGTGTTCATTTCCTTTAAAAATACATAGTTCTTTGTCCTTGATATATAAATTGTTATAATCACTTAAGTAATCTGATGAAATAAATTAATTGTGAATATGTTTATATTTAAGATTTATAATTCAAACATTATAGCACTGTTCAGAAATTTAGTCTGATTTCAATTTAAGGATTATATATTGTTCTAGTTTGCTAGCTGCCAGAACGCAACACACCAGGGACAGAATGGCTTTAATAAAAGGGGATTTACTAGTTAACATATAGTTCTTCAGAGGAAAGGCAGCTAACTTTCAACTGAGGTTCTTTCTTACGTGGGAAGGCACAGGGTGATCTCTGCTGGCCTTCTCTCCAGGCCTCTGGGTTCCAACAACTTTCCCCAGGGTGATTCCTTTCTGCATCTCCAAAGGCCTGGGCTGAGCTACGAGTGCCGAGATGAGGCATGCTGAGCTGATTGGGCTGTGCTACGTTGAGCTCTCTCATTTAAGCACCTGCCAATGAAGTCAAACATCATTCATTGCAGCAGACACACCTCCTAGCTGGCTGCAGATATAATCAGCAACAGATGAGGGTCACATGCCACTGGCTCACATCCACAGCAGTGTAGCTAGGCACCTTCACCTGGCCAAGTTGACACCTGAACGTAACTACCACATATATCTAAATTTAATTCTTTGAAACACAATAATTGTGTTCAAATCAAAAGAGAACTTTATGATATGGATAGTTCATGGTCATTACAAAAACTAAAAATACTAAAAATCCATTAGTTACTTAACACAACTAAATAAAGTGCCGCGGATTGCTTCAGCCGTGTCGGGCAAACCGGTACACTGGGTGGGTTTGGGGGCGAGCTCGCAGAGAATTAACCTGGGTAAGCCGGAGCCGGCGCTTTCCCCAGCCGGCGGTCGCGAGAGAAGTCTTCACTGAGGCCAAATGCGGGTTAAAGCTTTTATTGATACACACCGGGATGGGCCACCCGGGGACCCGAG